>VYZT01025067.1:255350-328751 GCA_013400735.1 Pomatostomus ruficeps
TCAACCTGTTCGTTTCAAACAAATCAATAGCTTAAACGGTCCCATACCTGCCCGTGTAATTTCACCGCTGTTTTTTTATTAATATTTAGACATACCTTCAGTGGCTCATTTCACCGAAATTTGTCCTTGGGAAGACACTTTTTTTAAAATTCACTCTCTCCCCCCTGCACCACACACACCCCGTCTTTCTTATTTTAAATGTGGTAAAAAGGGGAGAACTAAAAGGGATAAAATGACAGATGTGACAGTTAATCTGGCCAATGAATCACGGGGGTCTAGGTAAAGCCGCCAGGGCTACTGCGCTAATCTACAGCTCCCACTGACCACCCCACTGGCCCCCTAATACCATTATCAACCCTTAGATGAACAATCTAAATTAGAGTTTTGTTCGAAGAGGGTGTGAATTTGACCTCTGGTGCCAGGGAACCTCTGCTGTACATACAGATGGCAAAGTTCTTATGAAAATAAAAAAGGGTTTCTCTTTTAGGGGGGTTCAGCGTCTGTATGTCTGTGCACACAATTTGCATGGTTTGCATCAACCACATTTACCCCTGGTCCCCCACTATTACGCCATCCTAAGAGAGGGAAAAAATGCCTTAAAAAAAAAAAAAAAAAAAGAAAGATAAAAGAAAGTCCTGCACTGCTTTAGCACAGTTTTGCTGTTCTTTAAATAGCTACTCGCCTCCGGTATGTTTACATCCCACAGAAGTTTTTTTTTCCTTTCTTCTTTTTTTGTGCTACATGGAGCTGTCCGGCACCCGAATAAACCGAATAAATAATCCCTGGGTTTGTGATTCACTGGTAGAGAAGAAGCGGCATGGAGAAGTCAGGAGACGCGGGTTCTAACACGGCCAGATTTATTTGAAAAGAGATGAAATTTTGCCTTGGAAATACAAGCAAGTGTTCATACGGAGAGCTGGAAAGGGACTGATGAGCTACACCATCACAGAACTGGTAAAAAGTGTCATTGGAGAACAATAGTTAATATATAGATTTATATTTAAATATTCCCGGTAGGAAAACAAAGTGTCACTGACCCCACTTCATCTAAAAATACATCCATTTTCTTGTGAACTATTTGCATTACAGCAGGAAAGCAAACAAGCTGGCAAAGGATGAGAAAAAAAAATGAACAGCTATTATAACGTGTTGCCCACTGTGTTTTCCCTCTCTCTCTCTGTCTCTCCCCCTTTCCCCCCCTACATGTATGTCTTTATTTTTACTTGGGGTGGGGGCAGAGGTAGGCAGCTTGATGAGTGAAATAACACCGAGGGATGTGATGCTTTAGGGGCTCAGGAGTGTGCATTTATCCTCGTTACTGGGGGAACTTTCTTACAACTTCGCACTGCTCGGCTGAAGAACTGTGCTAGCACAGCAGCCTCTCTTGCATACAATCTATTTCAACAATGTAAACAACTCCATGCCTTTAGTACGTGGAGCTTTCATATTTAAGGTCAATATTTACAGTTTGGGTTTTTACAGGTACCCATCAACATCGGCACACACCTCTCCCTATCAGGACGGTTAATAGGCTTGCTTTCTCTGCCTGCCTCTCTCTGCTTCCCCAGCACGACCACATCAGCACTAGTATCAAATTAACTCTCCGACTTTGAAACTTATTGATCTGCTATTAAGACACCAGTGAACCTGATGAAATGAGTGCTGTAGGTGCAGTCAAGACTTCAAAGTGTCACACAGCCACATAAAACAAGCGCCTTTGATCCTAACTCCGATCTGCTGAGGGTTTAAAGCCCAATTCTCCCTAAGCTGCCCTTCTCACTCGTCATGTCTGATGTCTCACCAACCAGCGACTTGATAATGTTAATAATGCAAATTTTAGCAAATGATTTTTACAATGGCAAAATTAATTATATGAATTTATGCTTCTTTCAGTGTCGATGTCTGATCTACAAAAAAAAAAAAAAATACAGTCGTAGCTATTACACTTGTAACGGAAACTGTGAGCACGTCCAGCTTTTAAAACTGTATTATACTGCCTTTCTCCTCTCAGCTTCACAGGGTCTCATTTTACTGCTAAAACTATAATTATTTATTATAAATTAACCTTAGATTGGGTTTAAGAGAGCTGAAAGAATTCTATCCAAAGTCCCCTATTGCTATGTATGCATTATTAAAGAAAAGCCACCTCCATGCTCTAGATATCCCTTTTTCTCGTTCTTTGTCACTTGTTCTCTCCTGATTTCTTTCCCATGTTCATTGTACAAATTCTTGCAGTGCAGTTGCACATAGTATTCTAAAAACACCTGCATCTCTGAAATTGCATCGACTAATAAGGTATTTCTACATTTACAAATGGTAAAGAGATTTCATGTTCAGGGGTGAACAGATAGCAACCTGCAAAGCTAAGAAAAAAAATTCGATCTGTGATAATTAAAATGTACATTTTAAACACATGCACCATATTTTCTGGTAATAATATTGATTATTTTCCTCATTGATAATAATATTTTATAAACCTCTTTTAATTTTTCACCTGAATTTCCCAACAAGTATTCAATGTTTAAATAAACTTTTATCTGAAAACATCAATGATCTGATTTTTCAGCTGAGGGAGTTTCTTCCAAGATCTATTACAGAAGTTTCCTGACTGCATTTTGGATGGAAGAATCATGCAAACAGCTGTTACCTTACCCAGGCTCTGTGTGAATACACAGCTATCCCTCCTCCTTCTCCTGAATACTGCACTTATAGGTTTTTTTCTTTTCTGCTTTTTAAGAAATAGAATTTGCTAAGATATCTTATTTAGTGCATAATGGTTTAAAGCATCTTAAATCACCTGAAAAATCCACTACCTATTAAATTTCCAAGTACTAAGATGCAGTCATTTGTGTACATTTAAGCTGAGAGATGCTGCTCGGTTCTGTGCCTGCAACTAACCAAGAAAGAAAATAAGAACTCTAAATTTGTCTCTTCTTTTCTACTTTTTGAGACGCAAATATGGTAGCATCTTTGGCTGTGCAAAGTTGAAAAGGAACAATATTTTAATTGATTCCTCAGAATCAATTTTTTTTTAATTCAATAAGTGTGTTTTCCCAGTTTTACTTTAATAAATTTCGATAGTAATACCTTTTGTGGATATTTTTTTTTAATGTTGATACTCACTTAACCTACTTGCAATTCTAAAGAAGTCAACACTTGATTGTGACAATGTTCAAAAGAATTTCCTATGCCACAAGCACAGTAAAAACTTTCACCAATTAGTGCAGGAAAAAAGGAGGGAAAAGCCAGAGCGCTGGTGCTCAAAGAGCCAGGCCTTGCGGCAAAGCTGTCATGTCGAGTGGATTGATCAACAGGACCGCAATTTCTAATGGCATGTTGTCATGAAAAGTCAGCCACGGGGAGCCACCTGCTTTACTCCTCCTAGACAGCTAGCGAAAGGAAGGGGAGAAAAAAAAAAACCCACCCCGCTCCGTACCTAGTTCTGCCAGTCCCTTTTGCTAACAATTTTGGTGAGGGTCTCCTGATTTTTATTCAGTAGGAATATGTCAAATCTCCAACCGTATTATCCAGCCTCTAAGATTAGAGTAGCGCAGAAGGCTGATGCTCTTTATTTGGGGGGGGAGAGGAGGGAGAGGGAAAAGAGGATGAAAAAAAAATTATCTCTATCCCCCAAATACTTCTCAGATCAGAAAATACATCCGTCACATCTCTAAACCAACAAAGTTTGTCAACGGCTTACAACGTACATCTAAGACATTCTGCAAGTCAAGAACAACACAGAGTGTAGACCTTCTGTGCGTGGCTTTATTTCAGCACCACCCTCCTTCACCCTCGCCGAATCATGAAAGCCTGCATTTGATGTGCGGTAGTTGCTTTGTTTCAATTTAGTTTACCTCTAAAACTTTCTGGATCGGCTCATTTATCCTAGGATCACGGCATCGTTCAGTCCTGGAAACCTCTCTTTGCTGGCAAGGCCAACATTTACGAATGAATTGCACAGGCAATTGTGCAAAATGCTGTGTTGAAGACAAAGATAACAGCTTCCTTGTTTTGCTGTTGGAATATTTGCTCGTGCTTGATGGAACATAATTAATACTTCAAGAACTTCCACCAACTTACCATTGAATAACAGTGCCAAACAGTCTGTCTTAATCACTCTCCAGGAATGTGCTAGTGTCGTTTTAACCCACGGCTTCCATTCCCATCACTCAAAAGGCATGGAGATTTTCCTCTTTTAATACATACGAAAGCTAAATATATTACTTTCAATCTGTTATGCCTCACAGAATGTAGTGCAGTTGCTGAAGGAATTAAAGCCTAGTTAAAATTATACTCTGACACTGTGCTGTAAGAGAAAACAGAAACATTGGACTTGGCCAGATCTGTTTGGAAACCTCTTACAATTTTTCAGCCTTTTTATAAACCTAAGTTTTTGTTGATTGTTGGAACATACATTCGTTTCGTTTCATTTGTACTAAAGGTTTCACGTTTCATACCTGTTTGCTTAAGAGGGTCCAAACCAAAACTGTAATGTGGACTAATTGCTAATTTCAGTGATTTTTTGGGAAACAAACCAGAAAATTTGGGGAAAAAATTTTCCAACCACCCTCATCTATGTACAAAAGAAAAAAGTCAAATAAAAGTTAAAGAACTTTTAAGTTCATGAAACCAAACCCCACTTGGCATGCAAATCACGTACTGTAACCTTTTATCGGCGCAGCCTCTGGTCTCATCAGTCGATGAAATTCTCAGCCCGCGGCAACAGCTTAGCCGAGGGACGCAGACCAATGAGAAAATATTCATTGTGTTAGCATTTCAAATGGCGAGAAAGGAAGAAGAAGCGCTAACTGATCACTGCCCGTGGAATTAATTGGATATTCCAAGAATAATGTCTCTCACTGAAGATCCTTGGAGGCTGAACGCTAGTAGAGACCACATTTTGTGCGGCGCCTTCAAAAAGAGACCGCTTGGGGGTAGTGGACATATTAGGGTTTTAGCGCATTTCCCTAAAGGCCAGAAAATAATCAGATTCACTGAACCAAACTCGGCTAATCCATTCCATAATTATACACACAAATCCAATAAACTTTGTCACATTACTGGAAAATTAAACTATTACAGTGAAGCCTTTTGCTACTTTGAAAAAAGTTTGAATTCCCGTTTTATCCAAGGAAAAAAAGGGGGAAAAACCACCTCGGCGAGAGTCAGAAGTTTTGGAGGTTGCACATGCAGGCATACACGCTCACATAGATGCGCACGCACTGGAGCCCAGAGGAAGAGTAATGCTTAGCTGTAGTCTTCTGTTGTGCTTAACGCCCAGGTAGGTGTCCCACAGCTTCCTTCCTTTATACGAAGGGGATTTACGTTTCAGCTTTATTGCACATAGCCCAAGCATATGCAATGACCCTGTCCAATATTAGTACAGCTTTCCTTAAGACACATCTTAATCTAACCTTTTCAAGACTCTTTTGCTTTCAGACTCAAAACAGCATAAAAAATGAGCATTGTTGTGGAGCGCTGAGAGATTGAACCAAGGCTCTGGCTTGGTCCAAAGCAGTAGCCCTCTGGATAAACAGCTGCTTCTGCAACTAGATAAGCTCCATAGACCAAAAGGTAATAGGGGAGGGAGGAAAAGAAAGAAAGGAAGAAGAATGAGAGGGAAAAAAAGGGAAGAGGAAAAAAAAATAAGATTAGGAACCTTCCCAAATGTTGCATCTTTCCTATCGACCGCTGGCCTAGCGTGAGGTGTCAATTTTGACTCCAAAGAGAGCACACGAATTCGCAGCGGTCCCATTATGCGGTCTCTGTGCTCATTGTAAATTCTGTCAACGAAGTCAATCTTATTAACTTCCGCACTGGTTCACACATGACATTTTCTTCAATTTTCTTGCTGACATCAAAAACATCAATTAGCAGCCCGAAAATAGGAAGGAACGAATGACAGAGCCTGATAACGTCAACTATTTGAAGCCAAGGGTAAATCTATTCTCCAGTTCTGAATGCGTTCATTACAATTGCATTTTCAAAGAAGACCTCCAAATAGCAAAGAAAATTAAATTTATCATCTAGAAATGCCTAGAAATTGTTTTTTTAATCCTATGTCTATCTCTCAATCCCAGAGTGTAATACAAAGTATCGCAATTCAGTTTTATGATAACATGCCACAACTTTAATAGAAAGTTTATAAAATATGCAGCCCTTGCCATACTTCCTATCACATAACAACTACAAGGGGTGAGAAAAAATTTGTCCAACAGATTGTAGCATTGCCTTGTCTGCTCCATCAGTTCTCATAGGCTGGGACAGCACTTACACACACACATGCGCGCGCTCTCCCAGTACATGCACACACATCTCCCCCCCTTCCATCCATGCTTGTGAAGAATTTATGAGCTATGCAATATCCAGTGACTTTAAAACCCCAGCAAGCACTACATTACCGGCGTGCGGGGGAAAGGCGCACGCCAGAGCTGCCTCGCATTTGCATTTGCCCAACTCTTTTCATGTTTCAGAGAAAACAAACCCAACTCCCTGCCCGGGAAAGCAAAGGGAAAGTCCAACCAAAGACTTGACGTGAACTGTCAAGCGCCAAGAACATGCATTCAATCAGCTGCCAGAACTTCCGCTCACTGAACTCTCGCCCTCTTTTCATTTTATTGACATTTTCAAAAATAAATACATAAAAATAACCTCCCGGTAACACAGAAACAAGACACCCGTGTCAAAACAACATGGTCCATTTGCTGTGCTCAGCAACAAGTTTCAAGAGAAAGGTAAGCGTGTTTAATACGAGGCAAAAAAAATTGTAAGGCAATAAACCTGGTTTTGTGGTCTTTAAAGAAGCCCTTGCTTGCTTCATTTATTTATTTATTTATTTGCTTCGCCGCTGTGCCTGCTTTGTGAGCCACCGTTTCATGCTTGTATTACATCTCCTAGGGAGTGAATAAAAGCAAGTTTAGTGGTGACCAAAGACACTCACTCGGACTTAATGCAAACAGAAAGAGCAGCTACACCCCGATAAACAGATCACATTCCTTCAGCCCATTGATTTTTTGATCTTTTGACATTTTTTTAGTTGCTTCCATTCCCTTCCTTGTCTTTTCCTCAATGTCACAAAAGACAAAATGTCTCGGCAATTGATGGCTGGGGTATCTATTAGCTTTCAAGCCACCTTTTTTTTTTTTCCTCAGCACTGGCTAAGAAAGCACAAAACAGAAAGCTGAGAACTGGCAAGGAAACAAATTGCAGGAATCATCTAATTTAATGGGCTCATCATATTCTGGGATTTTGGCTTTTCCACATCTGATCTCTCTGGTAAGCAGCTGGAAGGTGAAAAGGGGGAAGAAAAAAAGGTTACATTGAACGGATTTCTGTAATTTTTGTTGCTACATGAAAACAAACTAGAGAAGACAGAGGGGAGGATAAACAGGAGGAGAACTCCTGGGAGGTTTGGAGAGGTGCCTCCGTGTCTCTCGCAGTGCTTTCCTGCCCGCACACAGAAGCGAACCCGGCAGAACGAGCGTCTCAGCTCGGCCGCACTTGGGGGGATGCTGCACATGAAACAGAGGCAACTGGCGCTTGGAGAACTTTTACAATTATTTTACAGCAGAAGAGAAAAAATAATTGTGAGATACTGATGACTGATGGTGCATCTGCCTGCTTTTTTTTTTTTTGCAAAATTTCATTTTGGACATTTTACGGTTTGCCACAACCCTTGCCAATGTGATCAGAATGAAGGTGAAGCGCAGCTTATGTTTTATCTCCTATCATTTACAGCAGATAACCACAAACTGTGCTTAGAAGATTTTTTTGGTTTAGCCAAATGAGTTATTAGTCAAAAACCAAAATTGTTTAAAATAAAAGCAAATCAGATTGAAACATACAATGAAACAGTCTGTATTTAACAACAATAATAAGTAAAATATAAAAAAAAAATTCTAGGCAAACTATGAATCTTCAGAAGATAATTACGCAAAATTTCTCAGCGACTATTTGTGTTTGGTTTTGAATGCAAAACCTGCAAAAAACACCAGAGAAAGTGCTTCTTTTGATTTTACAAGATATCATAAAGCAAAGAAGTGAGTGGCACAAGAAAGATGAATTATTTTACAAGCAAATCTACCAGTGTCATTCAAGGAACAGACACTTTAAGCACAGAAGGGAGTGTAAAACAGAATGAATTTGTCCTGCGACAGCTTTTTTTATGTTGTTTTGCATTTGAAATTTCTAGGAATCTGCCTTTTCAAGTTAGGGCCTGATCCTGGTAATCAACTGTAAATAGGAGTTTTGAGTTTTGCTTGAGAAAGGACTTCAGAGTCTCTGACTGCATTCAATCAAGTCTGCTGGACCACAGGCAGGGAACAGAGTTTTGTCTTTTTTAACACATTTGTCTGTCTGACAAGAATTGACTCATTTTTGCCAGTGATATTGCTATTTATCTTGATGTTGAAATTGCACCCACTTGGCAGAATAGAGACAAGGAAATTTGACTAAAAAGAAAGAAAAGGATGGTATCTGTTAAGTGTAAAATATTTTCTCCAAAATATCAAGAAGCATTAAATTATTTCTCCTAAAACCTGAAATACTGTACTGCATGACAGGAATAAGCTTCTTTCCCCCTCTTTAAAAAAGTTCAAGTTTAGCTCAAAGAAGCAGGTGCATATTTTGAAATATTTTTATCAGCTTAAAATCCATGAAGGAGAAGAAATTTGGAGAGCAGCTAGCTCAACTTCTGCAAAAGCATACCTTAACTTTGCTGCTTATAAGAAAAGTTGATCGGTGCTCAAGTAAACCCTTAGGCTTGAAAAGAAGAAACAGATTTTACAAAACATCCTTTCTATTTTATTTTCCCTCGTCACTTCAGTCCGGAAATCCCAGCGATCATCCCCGCTATTCATGTGTTGATATTATCAGAGGTTTATAAAAAAAACATGTCTGATGAATTAAAACATGTGACTGGCCAACAGCAGCAGCCCAACTGACCACAGGTTAGCGAGGGGGATGAACTATGGTTATGTTTTTTTAAACCCCACGCTGTCCTTGGAACGGAGGCTGCATTCGGCGCCATTAGATACAGCTACGGTGCTCTTGATCTATTATTTACAAAGAAAAACCCTTCACTACTTAAGTGGCCCCTTCTACTTCAGCCTTCAATTTCAGCTGCATCAAACAACCTGGGGAGGGGGGGAAGAGAATGAGAAGGGAGGGGGGAAAACTTGAGTTCATAATATAATTCTATGCAAGAAAAAATTATGCCTGAGTAGAGAAAATACAGAATGCCTGGAATAAGGTTGTGCATGCAAATTGCAGACCTATCAGCTTCATCCTGAAAAACTAAAATGATAATAATCTTAGTTTTTAATAAAACTATGTGAGGTTTTAAGGAATTTATACACAGATGCACAAAACAATTTGGCTCCTCTTTAAAAAGTAAGATGAAAGACTGAATGAGAATTTCAGGACTTCTCATTGCAAAAAATCACCATATTTCATTAAAATATAATTTTGCATTAAATTCTGTAATTATCAAGACTATTCTTTAAGTCATACTGCATTCAATCTAATTAGAAAGCTTAGATCTCACCTTTGTACTGAACTTTCAACTCTCTGATGCCAATTAGAAACTATTTTAAATGAATTTCCCAATTAAACTGACTCCTGTGATCAATTCTGACAGAAGATAAAACCCAGAATTTTCAGGGAGGGGAAAAAAAAAGAGAGGCATAGAGATGTACAGCCTATCTGTATTTCTGAAAATATTTTGAATGGTTTTTGCATTCTTATTATGATGAATATCTCATCTCCTATGCCTGAAACATCCTCTCAGAAACAGCTTATATCAAAAGTGTTTAAACTGCAATTAGTATTGTTTCATTATTCAGCACGTTTCCATTTGCAATAAATACCTTGTTTTATTATACTGTATATTTGGTTCTCATGTTATAAACTATCACATTAGATGAATTATAAATGTAAACTATTAACAGTTTAGATTCTTTTAAGTTGTTATCAATTTCAGGCTTTTGACAGCTTAAAGGAAATTCTGTAAACATACCTCCTCTCCTCTAGGAAACGGCTTCTATAAAGCCAAGAGCCACCTTACAATTAATAAATGGCTGCATTCTCCTTTTGTGGAGAACAAAATTAACTGAAGTTTCCCATATAAAAGACCATATAATTAACATTAGTAAAATGTGGCGAGCCATTCCGACAGCCTAATTATATCAATGAGTCATCTAACTGCTGTTTGTATCAATTCCATTTATCTTCATTTCAATCAGTGCAGCTTGACGGACAGGTATCATTAGAGGTGACAAAGCCTCACGCTGCAGAGAGGCGCAGGACAAGGCGATATCCCAGATAAGGCAGCCCGAGACCTCCTAACGCGGCGTAGCTGGAAATGACTCCTTGTGTACACATCACTGCCTTCACTCAGGGTGTCTACAAGTTATCATTAGGCACATTCATTGTTAAAGACTAACCAGGTCAGTGTTTCTGATCAGGTTGCAAATTAGACCAATTGAAGTGTTCTTAACCTACAGACTGGTGTCAGTAAGGACCTAACGGTGCTGAAGCTACATAGTAATGTGCACGAGCACACCACCATTACTGCACATTTCATGCTGAACACAAACAGATTTAAGCAAAACGATTGGGGAGGGGGTGTATAGAGAATACAAATTACACAGGCGACATAATGCTGTTGCTTTAGTGCAATTTTGATGCAAAACAATTGTTCATCAGCAAACATATTAACCAAAAGTGCAGACTTGGGCAATGAGAGCATTAGAGGTGCAGATAAACATGTCATTATAAAGCCAAGGAATCAACAAGCATTTCTATTTCAAATTATAATCCTGCTGGCTTTCCATATAATAGTTAAATAATAGTTTTCAGAAATACAAATGATGGCTAAATGAGGGGTTTAAAGTCTGATCTAGCATGAGCATTATACTTGTCTGAAAAGGCTGATGTTGGGAAGGAGGGGGGAAGAGTAAAATCGTTTCACTTTCCACACTTACTATTTTTTTCCTCCATTCTATTTTCCTGCATGAATTCTGGAGGCAAGGGTTGCATCCTGCCTGCTCTTGTCAGCAGGGCACGGCACACCAGTCAAACCAAACCCACGGAGCACCAACATACAGAAAATACCTGCATGAAGTTAAGCTTTTGTTTTTCATGTAATAAACCAGCATGCAAGGCATTAATCTAAAGCATGTAAGCCGTCAGTGCTTCCCTGTTTGACTGCTACGTGTTGGATAAAATGGGCATTGCTTTTGATGGGTTATTAAAGGACTTTTATTTGGAGAACTTCCTCCCAAGTTGGATCAACACAGATAGAACAGTTAATAGGCGTAGGGTTGAAAGTTGAAGGGATACAGCCAAAATAATCAAAAACACACAAGAAAAAAATCATGTGGGATGCACAAGGTTCTGAAATACAGCAATTCCCTAAACAAGTTTGGTATATGAATTTAGGAGTTTGGTGTTACTTTAAAAAAATATATATATACATCCCCATCAGTAAACAAGAGAGATCTCCACAGCAGTGTCAATCATATATTTTCTAATCACTGCACAGAAGTAGGGACGACATACAGAGAGCATGTCCATTAATCAATATGCAAAGAATACATTGTCTCAAGAGTATGTATTTATGGTTATAAGTTAAGATGATTATGCGACATGAATTTCTGAGCTGGGAAACTCTTTATCAGCTAACAAACGGGAAGCAAACCTCCATTTAGAGCCATGTGTAGTTATGTCCTTAAAGGCTACTTTAAGAATTCAAGCAGAATTAAGCTGAAATGAGTGACAAGGTGGAGAGGACATGGGACATTGCATGACAAGCAGTGACCAGCTGGAGCATTTCAGGTCAGCTGATAAGCAAACAGTATAAATTGTCTGACCCGGGTCATTACAACTGATAAATGCAAGGAAATAATAACCTTGTACGTGCATTCAGAGCTGTCCTGGGGTTACCGTAACACCCTGGGTAGGTCTCTATTGGGTGGACAAGGACACCGAACAGCCCAGCACAACTCACAGGAGGAGCCCCTCAGTTGGGATCCAAAACCTCAAGCTGATGAGTCTGGACTATGCTGGATCAGATTAGATTTGGAGACATCAAGAAGGGCTTCTAGTATTCACTCCATACCCCCAAAGTCGTGAGTAATACCAATTTTTCCTTCTCCAGCACTCTCTTTGTATGAGCACACTCACTGCAAGTTTAAAAAAATGGAACAACCACAACTCCAAGTAAAACACAGAACCAAAGAAGAAGGAAATTAGAAAGTGTCTTGTTAATTAAAAAAATAATTAAGTAAAAGCTTTTCAGACAACCTGACTCAAATTCTGAATGAGCTGCTTTGCAGTTTAGAGAGTCCAAGCCAGATGACAGTTACAAGCTCAAAACAAGTGTTATTACAGACTACTATCTAGACATGGGCCAAACTAAACAAGGCTTTGAAGATCTCCAGACAATGCTCTGAATGGGAACCCGATCCAAATTCTACCACTTGTTCTCATCTCAAATTAAACTCAAAACCAGAAAAACCTGGATGCTTTAACATGCACTTCTACATTTTTTACTCAGAATACAGTGAGCACAAATACACACAAGCCAAAACAAACCAGTGAGCCAGGATCTTAAAAAGTACCCTAAAAAGTGAAATAAATGTTGGGACGGATCTTTTTTTAAGCAGTTTTCCAGAGAAGGACTACACACACACACACACACACACACACACACACGCTGGATTATCTGTTTACAGACTGTGTGCACAGTCAATTGCTATTACATACCTGCACATGTAACAGCAAATGTCGGTGGCTTTTATATAACATAACTTAAAACTTATTTCAGCCTTATTTCTCATGTGTTTACAACCTGGCCTCTAACTTTTGGTCTGGGGTGAAATATAGTCGTGCAGCATGTGTTTCTAGAAATACTCAATTGTTATTAAAAATCTTGAAGTAAATGAGAAGTAATGTATTTGGGGCTTTTCAGAGAAACTGGCACTCTCTGTGGTGAGATGAGGCTCTCAAAGTGTTCAGAAACTGGCACAACCTGGATTACAACCCTTTTCCTGTGGACAAGAGAGGTAGTACCATTCCCTTGCATCATCCTCGAGTGCTGAGCTGGACGGACTATCTCCCAATAAAGACACAGCTCTTGGCATTTCTGCTGACGCTGTTTCTACACAAAGGAAGCGTGGAGGCACTCTAGAGCTAGGAGTTGTCCAAGAGCAAAGGATCTAAGTGGCAATTCTCCTTGAGAGGGTGGTATTGCCAAAGGTCCTTCCTTCCTCCTTAAGTCACCTTCTCAAGATGCGAGAATTTTCTCACCTTAAAGAACCTCATCTTCACAACACTTCTGCCAGGCAGAGAAGGCCACTATCACCCATTTACAGAAAGGACATGACCTGGGCAAGACCATGTCATTATCTCATCAGTGGGGCAAGATCCTGAACCCACATCTGGAGTTACCCTCCCAGGAACCATTCTGTGAAAGTAATTATGTGTCTGACCTCAAATAAATAGTAGGAACCCACTGTTTAAAAATTTATTCTTTCTCTTCTTCCCTTGCCATGGAAATAACAAGGTATAATGACACTCAGCCATGGACAGCTGAATGCAGTTATTTTTGCAGAGAAGTTAAAGCTTTGAACCTTAACTGATGTGTAATAGTTAAATATGGTCACAACCCCAGTCGCTATCCCAGAACAACCTAATGTCCCCTTTCTTCCCATTGCCTCCCTCCCCCAAAAGCCCAATGGTTCTGAGGAGATAGAGATTAATGATATTCATACTAGAATAACAGCTACAGGGAAAAAGCAAGCAAATACATTACAGGACCCAAATTACAGTAGTAAGAAAATACATTGTGCTGTGATGTAGAGATATAAATGAATTAATCCTGACATCTGTTTCTTTTGCAGAGGAATTAGTCATAATTTGAAGCTGACCTTGAAAGAAGCATGCAAGGTGATCAACTAAAAATGGATAGCAGTGCCCTCCCATGTTATGGGGATAATACACTTCAACCTCCCAAAATCACACACTACAGGGTGTTCACCAAAGGTCACCCCTCTTTGTACACTGGAACTAAGAGCTACTGGACAGTCTGTGTGACGCAGCACAGATCAGCCAAAGGTCAGACAGGTACCCTGAGTCCCAGCTCAGTTACAGCCTGTAGCAGCAGCCCAGTAGATTGTCAGACGGTCAGGTTTTCTCTAAATTTTGGGCGTTTTTCCCCCTGAGTTTAGAAGAATGTTTTATCTGCAACTGCAACAATGTGTGAGAGATTACCATCACAAAAGCTATTTTCATCTGGTCAGGTGGCGTTTTTTCACAACACATCATGGTGCTTCCTGGCATTAAGACACTTGTCAAATCATCTTTGTGGCATATTTCCAGACTTAACAACCAAATCTTCATGCACAAGTTTGGACCAATAGTTAAAAGGCAAACAAAGGCAGTGATCCTGGCAGATTACAATGCTCTTGCCATATGCTTCCCTTCAGGCTCACATTTTCTGTAAGACGTGAACTACAGTCAGTAAGCTAGAACTGCTGATTGCACGCTAAGATTAATACAGGTATTGAGGAACTTTGTGCCTCCATAATGTTTCACTAATATTTTTAAAGAAAATACATTAGCATGGAAGGAAATGTGGTTCCTGCATAAACAGAAGAGTTATTTTTCAGTAAGACTTTAGAATCAGACACACATTGCATGCTTGAAAAATAAACCCACACTCAATAGGCTTTTCTTAGTGAGCCCCAATGTCTTAAAAGGACAAAGAAATCCTGGTTTTAATGAACTCCCTAAGTAAGTTTTTACATAATATATTTTAAAAAGTGAATAAACCTGTTTTAACGTGATAGCTTCCGTAGGGCTCAAGAGACATTCTAGTCTATTGTGCTGGCGGATTAACTCTATTCACCAAGGAAGAGGATACCAACATGTTCTATTATGCCCAACAACTGCAGAGATCTGCACGAATGAATGCTGTGCTTACACGTGTGTGCTGAATCATCAAATGCCCTTTCCAGCAAGAACTCCTATCTCCAACTTCCAGCCTTCGCTGTGCAAGTTACTTAAGGCCTCGTTGCTCCAAAATGCGAGTCACCCTAGTGGAGCCTCCTTGCTTAAAGGATGTTCACAGCCCATGGGCTCTGCTGAAGGAAACAGCCACAGTGCAGGACACAACCACGCTTCTGCCTGACCTGCACCTTCACCAGGTGTAAAGAAACCTCAAGCACTGGCCTCTAACCTGAACTGCCACACCCTCCCAACCTCTTATGGCTCAGAAATGTGGGGGAAGTCCCTTCCCCATGGAGTGGGATGGGAGCTCTCCAGCAGATCAATGGGGTAGAGGACAGCCAGCAGCACTGTTTTAAGGAGTCCATGTTAGAGGCACTGGATGATCTACACTGCAGCCCAGCACTTGCCCGACAGCTCCACTTTTGGTTAAACCGCATTTTTTGGTTTGCAAATGTAGGAAGTGGGAATAGTTTGGGTGAAACCTGGCCTCAACTAAGAATGAGAAGCTTCGCAACCTATTTTCCCTCAGGGCAGCATTTTGCACACTTTTTTTAAGTCAACACCAGGCAGAACATGAAGTAAAGGATTCCTCTTTGCATTTCACAGAAGAAGGTATTCAAATACTGGAGGCTATCAAAAAGGAGAAGAACTTCGTTTTCTTGTGCCTTCACTAACAGACTGAATTTAAAAACAATTAGAACTCCTGGAAAAAAGAAATAAATAAAAAAATCCTAGCATTTCAAGAGATTAGGCTCATATTATGCATGGCAGATTTGCCTCCAGCCTGAGATTTTGTCAACAATTCTTGATATTTGGTCTAATTAGCTTCTGGGCTTCACTTTCTGCTTACTTGGTGTGAGAAAAACTCACTTTTTTTATAGATGGGGTTTTAAGAGGAAGCTGTTGATTTCAATCAGTCTTAGACCTTTACCCTGTAATATGGTCCTCAAGGCAAAGCCTTGTGTCCTTCTATTTACGTAAGACTCCCATGCTATGGGGCCCCACAGAAGGCTCAAATATCCACAAAGAAAATACCTACGAATGACTCTTCCTACAGCTGATCTGGTAGAAATCCTTCCACCTGCAAAGACATGCTTTTGTGCACTGTCTCTGAGACAGCCTGTGTGAAACCACAAAAATGCAGCTCCAACGGCACAAGCTCCATCTGCGCTATGGAGACTATTAAGGCTAATCCAGCATTCCTAGACTGTGGTGCGAGACATTCCCAGTATAGACCTGCTCCAGCAGCACTCTGCCAGTGAGCTAAGTACTCTAAAACCATAACTCATCTCGTATTTCTCCCAGCAGCCGCACCAGGTCAGGCGATCCCGGCTGCTCTCCCGTGTCTTGCCCTCGCCTGCTTCTTGACCGTGCAGCTGGTGGCCAACACACACAGTGAGCCGGACAGTGGGACTGACCCCAGCCAGAGCCATCAGCCTGAGTGCTTTGAGAGTGGTTATTTTTAACTCAGACCCTTTTCTCTGATTTGGTCTCCCAACCACAGCAGTACAGACGAGAGCATGGTTTATAACCCACTTGAGTGGGTCCAACCATGGGCAGCGGCCCAGGTCTGCAGCTCTCTACGGTTCACATCATGGCTCGTCTGATCCCACAGTGAAATGATTTGGGAAGCTAAATCCACACACTGAAAAAAAAAAAAAAAGAAAGATAAAGAAGAAAAAAAGAAGCCCTCCTCTGCCAAGTTATCTGCCACTACAGCTTTCTGAGTTAGCCAATAGGAGTCAGAAACACCAGCACTGGGTAGGGAGAAATGCAGCAGAGCCACGGTGAGGCCATTCCCTTCAGCTGCTTCAGTCTGATGCTGTATCAGAGTGCAAAACCATATCCCAGAGACAATCTGCAATGGGGGGGTGACTGCTGAAGCTGGCATGGGCACTGAAAGAAAAGCTTGTCAAACTGTACCCTTGGAGCACACACAATTTAAACTGGAGAAAGCAAGCTTCAGCCAGCATGGCTTCACAACGTTGTGCCCTCCAGTGAGCAAAATCAACCATATCATCAAAAGCGCAGTTTTGCTGGCATAATTGCATTTACGGAATCACCAGGGATTTTGCCTGAACAGCTACAGCAGTGTGAAAAAAAAAACCCACACCAAACACACACTTCATCACTATCCTTGACCAATGTAGCTGTGTTGGCAAAACTCTTCAGAGCAGACCTGGCCTGTATTACTATCACAACTTGTATCAGAAAAAGTATTTTTCCCCTGCTTAGTTTAAGCTCTGCAGTTCATGCAATAGAAACCAACTTATTTTCACTTCTGCTTATATTCAATCCCCATTTTTTACAGGTTTGCAGACCTGACAGATTTCAAATACGGCAGGGGGGAATTTAAAACCAACTGCCTTCCCCTTGAATGGGCTTTGTAGATACAATTTTTCATAAAAAGGAGAGGGAATCCTGCCTGTGAAAAACTTTTGCTAATAACAGGAGCTTGCCCTACCAAGCAAGAAGTCAGGCTTCTATAAACAGTATAAAGGTAGAGGTAGCTGCTGGCTAGCAAAGGTGTACCCGACACGATACACAAGCACCCTAATTTAGTACCCCGCAATCAGCAACTCTGTCTCCCAGCCAATGCTGATTGACAGACCCTGCTAGCATGATAAAATTAGAAAATGTCTCTTCAGCTGTTATTGGGAAAATCACTTTGGAAGAGACAAGTCACAGCTGGTGGGCTGCAAGGTGAGGAATGAGCAGAGGTAAACGTGTGGGGAAGATGCCCATCACAAGAACAAACACAGGAGGCAACAGCCACTAGCTGGACTACAGACATGTGTGCTGTCACCTGGAGGGACGTGCTTACTGGGTGACCGAGACTGCACCATACCCCCACACCAAAATTCAAATGAATTGCTCCTGCAAGCTGCTTCCTTTATGGCTGCTGCTGAAGAGATGGAGCATGCTCAGCCTGTGGTTGCTGAGCCCCTCCACATCCCTCACTCTGCAAAACAAGAGTGTCAGCATGCTCACAAATGACACCACAGCAGCCCCCAACTGCCCTGACAGCACCCACACACCCCCGAGCAGCTGCCCCAACCTTCGCCGCCTGCCCCAGGAACATGGAGGCTCCACAGAGGGTTTCCAGGTTCAGTGAGTACTCTGCTGCCTTTTGGCTGGCAAAGGACAGAGCCCCACGGCTGTCCCAGTCCCAAGCAGGGACACCAGCCCTGCAGCCCCCTCCAGCTGCCATCTAAAGGGCAAACTACAGGGAAAATGCTCCATCCAGAAACAACTGCAGTATCTCCCTCCCTTGAACCTTTTGTGCCTTTCTTTGTCCCAGTTACTTGGGGAATTCACATGAGAAGAGCAACACTGTTTCCTAAAGGTGAATTGCAAGTTTGAAAACCAGCAGTTTTAAAGAGCTAAAATGGGTAAGTTTAAGATTACCTCTCCATCATTTTACAGCTGCAAAATGTAATGGAAGAACTCTCTTTCTGTTCTGCTACTGGCAAATCCAGAGTTAAGGGCAAGACCGCTTAATGTGTGGCACCTTTTTTTTCTTACCCCCCCCTCCCCCCCCCCCCGCTTTTTAAATCACTTTTCTGTTGCAGAGAAGCCTGAATTCAGAGAGTGGTGGGTACCTCTACAGAGCATAGACTCCATTTACCAGTATGGGGAAAAAGAGAGAAAAGGATTCTGCTAGGTTTCTTGAAAGCATCTGTGTTTTTACCAAGCAACTCAAATAGTATTAATGAAACACCCTGTAGAGCAGAGAATATCAGCCTTAACTCAGTACCTCCAGTAATTCACACTGGGCTGATTTAAGAGGTTGTCACTTCTAGCCCTCTCCCGGGGGCTGATACCCTCACTGAGAAGGCAGAGGATAACGTGCCCACGTATGAACTGCTGCAGTCTGCTCCCTGACATGCTGACAGTGGTTTAAGGTCACCACCAGAGTTAGCACCCATCCTGCTCCACATTCTCTCCTGCTTGATGGAGGGCCAGGGCAGGCAGCTCCAGTGCCAGTTCCTGGGTCAAGGCCCTGAAACTCATGGTTTGTACTCCCTGTGGTGTCTGCAAATTACAAGACTATCTATCCTTCCTGGCTGGAAACTGCCAACAATTTGGGGCTTTCTGTAAGTTAGCCCAGTAGCTTTTTAACCACATTGTTTAAGTGCTCTCCACAAGACCATCCCACAAATCTGCAGCAAGGGCTACTACATCAGCTACAGGCACCGGGCTGCAGCATGGACCTTCAACCGGAAAATCCTCCAGCCTTGTTATTTGTCCAAGACAAACAATAAAGGATGGTGCCTTAAAAATACTGGAGTACCATCACCTGACCCCAAATGCCCATTTTTGGGGCTAATTTCCCCCTCTGCATCTCAGATACAGAGACAGTTGTTGGAATGGGGGAGCAGGGCAGTGCCCAGGCAGTCCTGTGTGAGCTGGGTGACACCCACCGGCACTGCAGAGCAGGAGGACGGGCTCAGGGGTCCCAGACACATCGACTGCCCCTCGTGCCTCTGTCCTGGGCTGCTCTAATACAAACCAGGTACAATTTCCACCCACATTGTGACTGCTCCATGCAGAACTAACACAGCAACTCCCAAGCACTGCAATACCAGGCTCCACTTTATTAAAGAAGATCGACTCAACCAGCTCTTTGCCTCCTCCCTCCTCATGCAATGCTATTTTTCAGCACTATGAATGAAGACAAGCTATGTGAACAACTTAAAACAATCCCATGGCCCTGTTTGGACGATGAATGCTTTCCTAACATGAGGAGCTAACCCAGAAGAAGATATATCACCTAAAGCTGGAGGAAGATGGCCACAGCCAGCCCTTGTGCCCAGTCAAGGAGCTCTCTAGGGGCAGCACTTCTGGGAAGCATTCCTCCAGCCCAGACTCTGCTAACATTGGTTCCTCTCCCTGCTGTGCATCTCTCTTGTGGCCACACAGGCAAAGCCAAGACACAGTCTGGTCTTGGCTCCTTTTATTTTTGCTCTCTTGGCACCTCTGTGCTGGCTGGGCACTACCAGCAGGGAAGTTTTCTTTCAAGGCACCATCACAGCAGCCCCAGCATCCCAGAATAGCTGCACAGATGACATCCTGACTCAGCCCAGATGGATGTGTGCAGGAGAACTGACAATCAAAGCTGATGCAGAAATACAGGAAGTCTGAAGAAAAACATTCCAGACTGCCACAGCTTGTCTTCCAGAGCAAAAATACATGTTTAATGCATCCTTGGATTTGCCAGGAGGGCGGCAAAGGAGATGTCAATGATATTGGTCTAAAAAACCATGGTGGTAGCCATTAGATACCCACACTGATGAAGTTAATCCAGCAGATAGTCCCACTATTCAGAGAAAAGCTACCATTAAGCAAGATGATGACTATTTCCATTTCTAATTTCTGCCACCCTGAAAGGATTTATGCACAAATACCTTTCAAACACAGGTATCAGACCTACTTAAACTAATGAGCCATAAGCCAATAGCTGGCCAAGAGAACACTAACTCAAGATATCAATTAAAATTAAATAAAGAATTATGCATAGAAAAATGTGTTCCAGTAGCTGTCCAGAATGGTGAGCTGAGACCTACCAGGACAGTGTTTCTATGCCCCAACTCTGCCAATACCTTGGCTCTAGGACATGGAGCTACTTTAACACTTACAACCTCTTCTTCTATGAACTTATTTAAGATGCTCAATGACAAAAGTGTTCTGAGTGGAAGGAAAGGAAAACCTTCTGCCTAACAAAACTTTGCACCAATACTGCACTCAAACCCAAGCGTCAATTCCAATCCTAACATGTGCTTAAATGCAAGACCTGTGAGTGCCAGAAGACCACTGTACAAATTTTTCTCTGAAGCTCACTATTCTAGTGCCAGGGTAGAAACAGGGATTATTGTGAGAGGACTGCTCCATGCACAGTCCCACTGATCCCCCAACATAATACAGGAAAATGCATCCAGGATCCATTTGTCTGTCAGCAAGTAAAACCAAACTATATCTAGTTATAAATAATGGTCAATAATAAGTGCTCCAGTGACATTTTTAAATTTGTTATAAGTATCTCCACAAACTTATAACCTTAGGACATCAGCTAAAATTCACTCTAAGCAAGTTCTTTGGCTTGAGGAATGATTCTTGTGTCTCCAGAAATGAAATCTGCCTTATTATAAAAACAGCACATAGGCCTCAAAACCAAATTAATACATTTTTGGGTAAATGCTGTGGTCACCTGCACAGCCACTAACATGCTGTCAGCTGAGCTGAAGAAGTGATTATTTGTGAGAGAAGCAGTAAGCACTCTTATCAGCAACCATGCATATGAAGCAGATGGAAGGCCTCTATATTCCAGGTTTTTTTCCTCCTTTCTTTTGATAATGCACATTTGTGTATATACATGTACTAGAGGACAAACATGCTCACACCCACCATTCACTTTGTAAAGTTCTGTGTATTGTATATCAAGTTTTGAATTTTAAAACCGAGAAAATGCTGGTTAAAATCTTCCTCATATGATTTTATCAAACATGCCAGACCCCTTCATGGTTTCGGATGTGGGTGTGGATGTCCGCAAATGACTCATCATTGCTGGCCTGGAAGCCCAGGCATGCAGGGATGGACCATGCAGGGAGGAGCAGGAGGTCCTTCCCTGCACAAGGAAGCCTTCCACAGGCTCCCACTCACACCCTCAAAATGCCAGTTCCGAAGGACCTGCCTTTTGCCAAGTTGAATCGGACGCTGTTTTTCCAGAATCCAGTATCTGTGTTTGAGGCAAACTCTGAATGAACCAGGCACATAAAAATTAAAGTGTAGTAAGCTCATTAGGAAGTTGTCAATCTAAACCATGCATCACTGGCAGGATGGCTTGTGGCTTGGAAGATGAGGCCCTACAGAAAGCAAGAGCAAAAAGGAAGATGTGCTACTTTTAAACAGCTTAATTTCCTGTCAATATCCCGCTAGTGGTGAGATGTACTTTCAGATGTGGGATGTCACGAGTACCCCAAATTCCCATTTCCTAAAGCACATCTATGGGGCAGCATCAGACTGCCTCGCCAGGGCTGACCATTCTCCTCAGAGATCATGGAGCAAATTCACAGTAGGTTTAAAATTAGTCACACTCTGTGTGGCCAATGATATAGTCTATTTTTGGCAACAGTGTGATACTCACAAGCATTACTTAATTCTATTGCCTAGGTGGGCGAACTGAGGCATGGAGTGAGGTGGGCTCTGGTCCAAGGTCATGCAGACAGTTGGTGCAGCATAATTCTGAGACACCTTTTAATTACTGAAGCCACTTTTGACTTACTGAAGTCCCTGACTTGAGTAGCTGGGGGCTCAGGAAGGGGCTGTCTATCTGCTCTGCTTGTGCTCTGCTGAGGAGACTCATCCCATGATATTAAGAAGGATTCGAGCACAAGCCACTACTGTCCTACATTAGCTTCCTTCCACCATGCCTCTTCCTCTGGAAAAGGCACGGGGGGGGGCGGGGAAGAGGGAGACTTAATGATGCCCAGGGGGTGCCAATAAGTTTAACTACAGAGAGTCATTTTTGTTAATGGAATTCTGGCTGATGCAGTTTGAGTAAGGAGGATGAGAGAATCTTTCACTGTGTTTTTCTAAAGCAAATATTTGGCGCTTTCATCTTCCAGTGCTTTAACATGCAATCTGTCACCAAAAAAACCCGTTTACGTGGGAGTTCATGGAAAATATATCATGTTTCAGACGGCAATTGAAGAATGGGGGGTATCCATTGTACTGCTCAGAAATGTAATTTATGGAAACTGGGTTGCAAACCACACAACTAGTCATTACCCCATCTGCAGGTGTGACAACACCACAGCTTAATATTGATGTTTTACCCTTTACTTGCCACCACCCTCTTCCTGTCCATTGTATAAGCTGGGGCAAAGGGTCAGAAAAGAGTTTCCATCATCACCTGTCCAAGGGTCCTCATCAACTTCCACCCATTTCATAAAACACTCCAATTCCCCAGTGCACTCCACAGCTCTCCAGGGTGCCAACCCCACGCTGTAATCTACCTGGCGCACATCACACACCTGTCAGCAGTTCACACCACCAGTAATAAAACCAGGCAAGGAATTCTACAACCAAGCACACTTCTCCAGGGCTTTGTTTTTCCTGGCTGGGAACACCAAGAATATCATGCACATATTTGAGCTGCTCCACCTAGTCATTATCCCAAGAGAAAGGGACAGCCACACTTCTGGTACATAGAGCCACACAACCAGTACAAACACAAGCTCTTCTTGACTGAGCTGCCTGGAGATTGCTGTGATTTGCAACTGACCCATCGCCAGCCAGCTCTGTTTCTTGACCACCCTGGTTGTGGCTCCCATTCTCCGTCTGCTTTTGGCACAGCGACAGCAGAGGCTGGGGTTCTTGTCAGGTTCCCTCCCCCTCCTCTTTCGCTTTGTTCTTGGCCAAACTCCTGCCTTCCTCTCTGCCCATTAACACGCAGCATCAACGGGGGCGAGCGGAAGGAGGTCACCGAGCACTTGGCGGCCACTCCGCACAGTCGCTGGAGTCCGCTTCCAGTGCGGAGCAGGACAGCGTTATGGCGGCACTGGGGACAGAGAGAGGGCCGGCTGCACCTTGGCCATCGCTGATCTACTAATGCAGCATGGAAAATCACTGGAGTCACTTAGTGACACACAAACAAACCCAGGGATTTATTATTTTTCCCCTTGCCTTTACCACCCAGCTAAAAAAAGGTAAAAAAAAACCCCTCCTTGTACAAACCCAAGGGTTTTCTTCACAAAACTCACCGTGTCCTAGTTGCAGTTGACTAATTTCTTTTGTAGTGGACTTAACACTTGACCAAAGCTAGCTCTGAGAGTGGAGCTGCAACAGGCTGCTACACAGAATTTGGTGGTTGTATGATTAAGAATAATCTATAGGGGTCTTCTACTTGCATTTTCAGATAATGAAGGCCGCTTTTGCACCTCAGTTACACAGGGACCAACCGTTTCTAGTACTGAAAGTACAAGGTTAAGTGACACACCCGAAGTCAAAAAGGGCAACAACCTCCTTGATTTGCAGTCTGCTATTTTAAAACTCAAGATGATCCTTTCCAACTTGCAACATTTCCATTTCCAGATGGAAAATTGCTTCCCTCTTACAACACAGAAATCAGAAACAACATTAAATCAGCTGTTGTTTTCTGTATTTTCCTTTATTTGCCTCTGCTTTTATTTGCCTCTGCTTTTCTTCCCTTTCCTTGGCTTGTACACTGGGATCAATTATCTAAATTTCTTCCTCAGCTGAAGTTGCAGGTCTCCAGTCATTACAAAGAGAGGAATTAGATTATAGAGGAATTTACCTGCTGCAAACTGCCATTACCTTCCCAAGCAGAGCAGACGGCAGAAGTTTGTACCACACTCACTCAAGCATGTCCAGCTCTCTGTGACACAGCGTTGCTCCGTCACTCTGCTCTGGGGATGAGGCACCCACTGGGTTTCCATCTCCTGCCACTGTCATCTAAATTCCCCTTCTCCCTAATACAAACCAAACCTTCTTATCCAGGGTTCTTATTCCCTGCTCTGGACAGCAGCAAGCCTTAACCTACGCAAAGGAGAAAAGTTGTTTTATTGCTATTATTTCCTATCTGCCTGTCTGCAGGGTGGCCCTGGGGTTTCCACAAGCCCTGGGGACATGTTGCTGTTTGAGTACAGCCATGTGCATCCACGTGCTGGCCAGGGACATGTGCACCAACATCCCACCCAGGGGCTGGGCCGGGCTCTGGACTCATGTTGCACCGTCCAGTCTGGCTGTGCTGCTGCTCGCTGTCATCGCTGCTGGTTTTCTCATCTCTTTCTAAGCTGGAAATATATCTCCAGAAAGAATCAGGGGGGTCATCCCAGCCACATCCACAAACAGTGCTGTGTTCACTAGCAAGAAGGAAATCACAACATCTGCTCTCCTTCTCCCAGCCAGCAACCAACTTACTTCTACTTTCAAGCCATGACAATCCTTCCCTGACCACGAGTACTCAGCAGCTTTTTCCTGCCTGCTGTGAGAAGCAGGTTTCTCACCTGTCACTTCAGCTTGTTATAAGCAGAAGCCTGATCTGAAAGCCACCGGCAGTGATGACATGCTCAAACGAGCGTCTGCTGATTGAGGGCCCTCATCATCACCCTTGACCTCAATCCTGTAGATCATGTTAAATCCAGTATTATCTCCCTGCAAACTTTGTTTTCCTGAGAGGTGAAAGACTGACACCAGAGCCTGGACCCTAGGGGCTGAGTGAAGAGCCTGTCAGGCAGAAGGTGGCTGGAGATTGGAGAGCAGGATGAAGAGGCTGAGATGCCACTGACACCCTCTCTCATCCCTACCTCTCTCTCCTCCTTAGAAGAATATTTTTAGGGATCAAAATTAAACAAAATAGTAATTCAGAACTCATATTTTGCAAAAGAAAAGTATGTTTGGTGTGAACTAAATGTTCCCTGTTCTCCTTCACTGGAAAAGTGAAATTAGTACTGGATTCAATAAAGCCTTCTGCTTTAGCACAACACAAGAATGTATCCCTTTTTGCAAGTGTATCTCACCCCTTTGAGGCACAGCTCTGATACTCATTCCAAAAAGCCAGGTGTGATGCATCTCCTCTCCTTGGGCTACGTGCCACTGCCCACCACAGCTGGGGTGGATCTCCCTCCAAGATGGGCACCTAAGCCCCATCCTCACTGAGCTGCTTACAGGCACCATGAGATGCACACTTCCAATCTCACCTGACTACCCCCTGAGAGACCTAGATGGGTTAAAAGCAAGACACAAGAGATTGTTTCCATGTGGAAACAACCTCTACTACTCTTCCAAACATGAAGCTTTAAATAGGCCTTGGGTAGAAATGACAGCATGCCTGAAGATATATGAGGCCTGTAAAGAACACGCACAAGAACAGGATAAGCAGGGGGAAAGAAAAAACCTTAGGCTCATATTCTGCTTCTTAACAGAAACATGAGCTTTAGTAAGTTATTTGCCTGCAACGATTCACAAATTCATAAAAGGTCCTCTTGAAACGTGTAAACCACAGTCCAACACGGAAAAACAAGCTGTTGAAGTGCTATGTAGAAGTGAGGTCACAGTTATATTATTGGACCTGAAAAATGGAAAAGTCATTGTATGACTAAAGGATTAGGAGTGGGCCCAGTAAGTGTTGGGCTTTGTATCCTGGCTTATGAAGAGCCATCTCGACCAGGAGTGCCACACAGCTGAGCTGGTGGATTATTGTCTTAACCTGTTCAGCAACAAAACCAGCAATAATAACATGACCGGAAAGAACGGCTATCACGCAAGAAGTCACATTCTGGAAATAACGGGCTGTATTTAAAAACTATTTTATGATTTACAAGAATCAAACATTTTATCAGGTTTATGAGATTTCATTGTATGAGTTTAAGAGACTTGGATTGGACCTGTTAATTCCATATAAGTCATGTCTTCTATAAAATAGCTGGTATGTCAGCAATGTGCTCTGGTTTAGCTATGTCTGGTGAGATTTCACATACTGCACTTATTTTAAAAAAAAGCAAGCATGCCACCCCCAGCAGTTTATAGAACATGCCGTGGAAAATCCAGGAACAGTATCATTCCATAAACACATTTAATACTCATACACATTATATATACACGTATAGATGCATATACACACACAATGAGGAGGATAATTAGGCGATAAATTGTGGAAACATGATAAATTGCATTTATCTGGCACCTTTGATTGCTTCATCTGTTCTCTCCTCACTAATCCATCTCTGTGGAGACTGGTTTGAAGATTAAAAATCCCTGAGAAGTTTAGAAAAGAACTGTATTTTTTTAATCAGCCTTGAAAAATTCACTTGTTTACCACTATAATTTTGTACACTTTATTTCATCTAACAGCACTCTTGATCCAACATGCAGAATGAGGAATACTCACTGCTGTCTTAGACTGGAAAAAACACCATGTAATATGGATAGGAACTTTATACCCTATGGTGCAGGGAATCTTCTTTTTCGTAGTCATACACTGCACATAACCCATGGTCATTATGTCAAGAGAGATTTTACTCAATGTTTAACTTGGTAAACAGAGATAGTGCTGAAAAGAACTTTACATTTTACATGGGCACAACTTACGAGTAGCAGGACAATAAGAACAGGCAGGATTTGTCCAAAAGTGGGTGTTCATCAAACTGCCCTCCTCTAAGCTAATCCCAACGAGATAGGTTTGTTATCAGAAATAACCCACTCTTAGGCTATTAGAGGTGTACTGCTTTGCCTCCTGTCTCAGGACACACCCTACTGCTGTCATTATTAAACCATGTTTAATGACCTAAACACAATTACTTAGAGTGACTTGCCTTTAAATCTGTATTGATAACTAAACAAAAGGAGTGAATGTTCCATTTTCTACTGTATTTACTTACTTGGCAGTATTTGCACAACTGATTTACCAACCTTAATGCTATGAGCAGAGACGTATTTACCATCTGATTGGGAAGAAGCAGGGAAATGTGAAGGCTGAGAGGGAGCAGGGGCACACCCTTTTCACGCAGCGGCGGCTGCGCTGCTTGGCAGGAGCAGACCCATTTGGACAGGCTGGAATTCCTGCCAGACCATCAGTCTATTTTTATAAAAGCCAAGGTTGTTTATCAGCCATGGTCATGAAGTCACCACCTCCTGAAAGCTTTTGAGAAGCCAGCGTGAAATGAGCTTCATCCTCATAGTTCCTGTTAGAACAGCCTCACTCTCACAAATAACGAGAGGTGGGCCAGGTCCAAGCCCTTAGGAAATTACTGTACGACCATCTCAGTGGGTTCACCCCTTGCTAAAGCCAGCAGTGGGTCTGAGCATGCCAGCTCCATGTCAGCAACCCCCTCCCTAAATGAAAGCTAGCACTTTTAAAAGCATAGCTGTGAGTGTGGAACGCTGGGCCAGAGGTTTCTTCCAAAGGAAATTATTCTGTGACGCACAGAATGACCTCCACTGTCACATCACCCGCAAAAACCTCCCACCTAAATCCTACACGTGATATTCTCCCACTGATTTTGACTGAGGGCTAAAGGTGCGCACACATGAACAGAATACACATACACATACGGAATAGAGGCAGATAAAGCCACATTTTCACCATCATTCAGGTTAGGAGGTTAAATTGATAACAGTGGGAACATCCATGATCAGATTCCAATATTATTGATTAAAACAGAGGGTTACTCCAGAAACTATGAGGGGACTCTTACAATGTTGTTCTGCCATCCTCTGTATTCTCACAGAAGAGTCTTTTCTTCAGATTCTTCATAAAGGAACACCAGTCACTAACAGCAAGTTTTCCAAACAAACTCTTAGGTCGGCAAATAATCTAGTCCAGTCCCCAAATCCTCCAGAGATCTCTGCACTGTATGAATTCTGTAGCATTGAAATCAAAGTCAGAATATTAAAAATGGTACCAGGTTGCAAAGTACATCTGTGGCAGGACTAGATTTAAGCCATGTTTTATCAAAATCAGTCAATCAAAATGACAAGACATTCCCTGCTTTCATGCTGTAAGAATGTCGACATTTCAGAACAGCACTGCAAGGAGTCAAAACTCAATTAGGAATGAAGCCAAATAATAATTGGATTCATTTTTTAATATTAATAGGATTGAACAATTAAGCAAGAAAAAAGTGAACCTCACAAATCTGAAACAGGATCTCAAGCACCAGCTCCTTTGAGCAATGAGAATCGCCACGAACTCATGGGCTGATGAGGCAGGAAGCACACAGCTAACCCAGTAAATGGAGGATATTGGCTCAACTCCTTAAAAGTTGTCAAAATGTACAAAGAGTACCAGTGCTAGGTAGGAGAGGATACTCTGGGTTAACAGCTTTGCTTCAATTCCACACTCAAATTTTGGGGAAATGCTTGCACACATCTAGAGCAGGAAACATCCATTCATTGTTCCTCCTTAGGAACACACATGAACTCCAAAGGGCAAGTGATAAGGGCTAAACAAAAGTAAATAATTTCACAACAAAGGAAAGCATTAATAAATTCAGCTCATGAGCGTCTTCGAGCTTCATTAGAAAATTGAGAGTTAAGGTCAACCAAATACAGGAAGATATTAAGTCAAGATAAATAAACTAGTGGCCCCCTTTTTTCCTCTAAGCTCAGAAGAAAGGGGCATGGAGCCAACCAGTGTACATTCTTCAACAAAAGCTTCAGTTACCTCTTCTCAGGGGGTCAGTTGTACTGAGGCTTAATATAATAGTGGGTTGGAAGCATAAACAAATTAGGACTCTTAGTTTGAAGAGGGACATGACTGTTGCCTTAGTATTGACCATCACAAGGTCAACAATTACATGTTCAAACAGCTGGAAGGATTACAGCATCACAGAACAGCTGGGGCTGGAGGGCCTCTGGTCTCGTCCAACTGCCCTGCTCAGAGCAGGGTCTGTTACAGCAGGTTGCTCAGGGCTGTCCAGTCGGGTTTTGCTGCCTCCAAGAATGGAGCCATAATCTCTCTGGGCAACCTGTTCCAGTGTTTGATCACACTTGTAGTAGAAAAGCCTCCTGTTCCTTACACTGAAATAGAATTTCCTGTATTGCAGTCTGTGCCCATTGCCTGCTGCCCTGTCACCAGGCATCACCAAAGCTTGGCTCCATCTTTTTTACTCCCCCACCAGGTATTTATACAGAATGACAAGATCCCCCTGGCCCTCTTGTCCAGGCTGAGCAACCACAGCTCTCACAACCTTCCCTTCTATGAAAGATCTCCAGTCCTTCACTCACCTTCAGCGCCCTTTGGTGAACTCGCTTCATTAAGTTCATGCCTCTCGTGTACCGGGGAGCCCAGCACTGGGCCCAGCACCCCAGATGTCACCAAGGGCTTAGTAGAGGAGAAGGATCACCTCTCTCAGCCTCTTTACACTCCTCCTGGACCACTGACCTGTACATCTGCAAGGAAGATCAAGGCATGGGCACCCACATGGGATCTCCTGGGAAGGAAAGGGAACCTGCTCACATTTGGCTACTTTCCCTGCCACCTTCCCAGGAACTGTGGGCAAACACACCCACCATACTAAAGTGCTCCAGCACATGTGTAGGAAAGATCTACAAGGCTGAGGAGGAAGAGGAGGGTCCTTCAGCCTGACTCCCCACGGCAGAGCAGGCAAGTTACATGTTTGAGATGAAAACAGCATGTGCACTTTAAGTCTTAAAACAACACTGCCAAGCTAGCCTGGGCTATTTTTCTGGGTGTTGCCCTAACATCTTGATCAGCCACAGAAATGTCTCAGCTGGAGTTTAGTCACGCTTCTGACCCAGACTAGCTGGCACCACTGGGTTAAACAAAGGGCAGCCCTGCCTTGCCTCTTTCCTGCACCCAAATTAATCAATTCATCCCTGCTAATATCAAAAGGATGTGAGCACGTGAATGGAGAGGGGTTACACAAATGAGGATATTTAAGTAACAATATTAAAGTATCAAGAAATTACCATCAATCCACATTAGTTTTCCAATGGAATTCTTGGGTGCCCTCACCTCTGTTTCCTCAGACATGTAAAAATGGATTTGATAATACAGATAAAAATACACCATGGCAAGGAATCCTGTTTTGTCAAAGTAATGAAATGGAAAATGGAGGGTGTCTTACCCCACTTTAACTGCTGTGATTGTTGCTCTAACTACAGTGATTGCAACCTGAAAAAGGGAACAACTTCTTCCCCAGCAGTTCTAAACATGGTGTCAGGGGTATTTTTACCAATTAATTGATCTCCAACTTGTCACAGAGAAAATACATTGAGCAACAAGTCTAGCTGACTCAACTCATCACATGATCTGCCTTAAGAAAACCTTTTGTTTTTGATAGAATTAGCGTGCAAATACGAAACAGTATTTTGCACCCACTCACACATTGTTGTATATCCTGCATGTGTATGTAAAATACAGAATATAATACACATACAGAGAACTCGCACTGATTACTAATTGGGTACAAAATATATATACCACTTCTTTTCCAAAAGCAACAACATTTGTGCTTGAATTACTTGTCATCCAGGTAGCAGGCTGGTGTTCATACTGCTACTTTAAAAACTTATGCAGCTGCACTGAGTTCTGTCTTTCCTGAGATAAAAGCATGTCCTGAATATTCTTTATTCTTCAGGGCTACTAATTTGAACACACCTGTCACTCTAAGTAGAGGGAGTTGTGGAATATTGACACTCTATTGAATTATTTAAGATAAATTAACAATGTTTCACATCCTAGGAGATTGCTATTTGCAGAAAAAGCCTGACATACTTGTGCTTAGACCTAGTAGCCAGAATATGGAGAAGTTACAATTTATAAACTACTTTTTATTCTGCATGGAAATAAACAGCAGACACACCAGCTGACTGCATGTGACTCGCCTCGGTGCTGCAAGCAGAACTGCCAGTTTTGAATATTTTATTCTGCTTTGTTGCAGATGGCAAGGACAGGAGTTCTTATGTACCGTCTTGCTAATTTATGGCAACACCGGCCCCTTTCCAGTCAACGTAGACAAAATGTTGATGACTTGACTTGAAGCTACGGGATGCTCATTCCCTGTCAGCAGAAGTCATGTTTAGACTTATGAGAGGGTTAGAAGGCATTAGCTCTCCTGCTCTGGAAGTCCCAAGGACGGACCTTGAGAGCTGCTGCTGTTCCAGGCCTCTACCCTGACTGTAGGCAAGAGCTACCATAAACTCCAGGTACTTTTTATGGTAACACAATGTTCCTGTCTGCCTGTGCACAGACACAGATCTTTCCAAGCTTGGCAAGTTTGGAGCAAAAGTTTGCAAATAAGAGGCATCATTAATTCTTTATGGGTGCTGCTGCATAGGTGTTCAAGCCTAGATAGTCATAATGTTCACAGACAACAACACAGCTTGGTGAATCACCACCATAATTCCTTTGCAGAATTATGGGTTTGGTTGATGAACAGAGAAACGCAGTCTAGAATTTAACACCAAGTTGCTCTGGGTGGGAATGCTGCCTTCCAAATCCTCACCTGACAGACTGGGGAGCACTAGCACGGAAAGGCAAACATACGTACACACATATGCAGATATATCTGTATATATATGTGTATATTATTTATTTGTTTTCGTGTGTGTATAGCTATGTGGAGGGAAACATCTGAAACACCTCTCTTTCCTATTTTCCTTTCTCATTTTGGGGTTTTTTTTAACCTTTTTGTGCAAAATTCAGAGCAGATGTTGAGAAGAGAAGGGTGGTTGAGGAAGGATGTCCCCGCAGAGCACAAGACAGCAGCAGCGTCTGCTTGCACGTTTTCAGGTGGGTGTCATCAAGACCTGAAGGACCAGCGAGGTGCCTGGTGAGAGGGACCCTGGAGCAGCAGCTCATGTGCTGGGGACAGAGGCAGTGGGAACAGGGCTGTCCCTGTGCTCCGTGCTCTGGGAAGGAAGCCCGTCCCTCTTATCCACCCAAAGACCTTTGAACATGGAGAGGAACAATCTGGCACCTGACAGGCCACCAAGGGCACAGTACCCCGTTTGCAAACATAGTGCTGAGTCACTAACCATGCCAGAGAGACTGACAACGGGAGATTAGCATGAATTTATGGCTCAGGTCTCTCGTTTTTCTTCATCATGGTAATGACTCATTTCCTACCCACAGGGGCAAAGGGCTGGCTGTAAAACCTCCCATTGTTTCTCTCACTTACCTGCTAAGGAGATTAAAACAGACATTTATTTATGCTCCCAGTTTCTACAGAAAATTATGTAGGAGGAGCTTGGGAAAAGATTTCAAAGACAGGAGTGTGTGCATGTGTGGATGTGAAAAGAGGTTCTGAAAGGAAAAGAAGACAAAACCCAAATGGGGTTAATCTTCAATTCAGTATTAGTTGGATTATCTTTTATATACAAATGGATATACACCTCTAATCTTGCAGATATAACCATAAGCATACATGGAGCCAAGCAGAGCATTCATGCCTACACCAACACCTGGCTAAGGCTGATGTGAGCTCTCAGTTACTTTCTCCATCCCACTTTTGCTGGCACATTCCCACTCAAAGTTTCTGAGTCTCTCACATGTTTTAAACAGCTTCTTTCCCAGCCTCAATGTGTCACTCCATTTTTATTTTTTTAATAAAATCCCCACAAATGCATCCCCATATGTTTCTGAAGTTCTTATTTCACCAAAAAACATCAGGTAAGAAGAGATTTCATAATCCAGCATCTCCAAGCTCATTAGAAAACCAGATCATTTTATCACTGATTAGATAACCAAAAGAGCCTAAGATACCAAATCTTAATCACTCATCATCACTGCATGCAACAAGTATTTTAAATTTTAAATACTGCATGTTTCCTAAGTGCTGTTGGTTTTTATGAATGATCCACAGTAGGTTCAACACAGTTGGAGTCATGCTAAGAAAGGAGCTAATTTTACAGCAATGAGGGTAAGACTACCTCTCAGTAGCACTACAGAAATTCTCTTTTATTTTCTTTTGAACAGCATAAATAGAACTTTGCTACCACTTGTTCCTCACCATTTAACTTATCAGTCCTCAAATCATACTAATTAAGCATTTATTATACATAGTAAACCACATAAAAAAACTTCTTGTTCAGGAAAAACGCCAAATGCTACATGGAGCTCTGGAGAAGTCTTCTCCCACCTTCTGTGAATCATGCTTTTCAAAGAGCAGCACGATCCAGAAAAAGAATCAACATAACAACTCTTTTTCACACACAGGTTTTCTATTATGTCTACTTAGCAACTTATGTGGAGCACCTTCATACCAAGATGGCCATAATAAGTACTTTGAAGTACCACCCTTAAAACAAAGGGCTTACATACACAATTGAAATGATTGCAAGTCAGGAGTTAAAGCACCAGCTGAGCTCTTGCACTTCAGCTGATGCACTTCAGCCTGGCACTTTATTAACTCTCAGTAATTCCTAAATCTAAACTGTGATTAAATACAGTTTATCCTCAGAAACTGCTGAACACTTCTTTTCAAGTTAGCTTCCCAAGACAGGTGTCCAGCATCACCTGTCATTTTGAAAAACTCAGCTCAACGTTCACAGCATTTAACTCCTTGCTGACACGACCACAGCCACTCGAGTGCAGAAAGCAAGGACAGGAATCCCTCTCTAATTCCCATGCTATTAAATGCAAGTGTTGATTAGTGGATGCTAGAGTAGGAAACACTTCTTATTTTGCCATCACTGTTGATACAGATGGAGCCCTGAGCAGAATTAGATATAAAATATGCACAAAGGTGCTAAAGTAACAATGGTTATATGGGGATATTATAAAGGAACAAATGCATCTGAACATACACATTTTCATATTTCCTCTTTTTGCCACCCTAGCTTTTAGTGACACCAATGCAAGAATGAGGAAGAATTCAGCTTTTAGATCTCAGGCTGGGTTTTACAGACACAACAGTCCAAAATTCTAATGTGTAAATTGGGCAAATATGGATCAAAAAATGAGAACGGTATATGGAAAAGGATCATTTTTATGAAAGTATTCTCAGAAATGTACTGAAATAATAAGGCTTTAAATATAACATATTTCCACAGATCTGTTTTGCCACACTTTAAAAAACTGCATTTCTTGGAGGTCACCGTGTTCTCCTGAGGTATGAGAAGAGCATGTCTAGTGAAGAACTTCGTAGAACTGAGACACTGAAAGCTTTGAAAATTATTACAGAAATTAGAACAATCCTGTGTTAGGGTTCTCCCTTTTTTCCTCTTTCTTTTTTTTTTTTTTTTTAACATTATAAAGTAATAAACAGTAAAACCTTAAATTGCCAGGCCTTCAGTCAGGTCATGCTGATCTTAGTATCTTTAGTTCTCATCCATCTTACCCGCCACCAAAGGTGGTGTACCTTTGATGTGAACTAATTACATTCGAAACATTTTGTCAAACAGCTTAATGCAGATGCCAAATAAGCTCTGTCTGTCTAAACAGGGCTTTAGACAACTTATCACTTGCAGTGTTAACTAAGAGCTAAGTTCCACTTCAAATAGAGTATTCTTGCTGCACAGGAAAAGATCTGCATATGAAACCCCTAAAAAGCCACATTATTGGGTTTTTTATTTCAATGCTGCTACATTGCCATTGTTCTGATAGAACGGGCATTACTGTGCATGAGTGTGTGTGCACACATGTGCAACAATAAAATACACAATGCTGAAAGCAACAATTCTTTTATCTGAGAAAACTATCTACATGACAAGAGGAAGTGTTTTAGAACAAGGCATTCTGTCTGCTGTCTGCAGCATCATTTCACGGTCTCCTCAAACGAATCTTGTTTATTAAAAATGTATTAAAAAGAATGATTATTGCAAAACAAAAAACAATAGCGTGGGGGGGAGAACAACAACTGAAATTCTGCACTCAGAGAACTGGAGCCGAGGGTGCTGGAGGGGTGAGAAAATTGTTCTCCTGATCCTCTAACTGAAAAAATGGTCTTTCACTTCTGAGCAAAAGCATCTAAATTTTCTCCCTGGGAATAAGGAGGTGAGGAAGGGGAAGTCAGGGGAAAAAGACACAGCAAGAGAAGGCCCTGAAGGGGGCTGGAGTTCACTCACCATGTTTCTTAAGAATTCTTCTATTTCTTCTGCAGATATTCATATTTGTTTAAAATGGCTCTGTTGGCTTTTCTTAAAAAAAACAAAACAAACCAAAAAACTGATTCTAACATATTCTAACATGTCTCGATGAAACAACAGCCCTCTCCACGATGGCCACCACCATTCTCTCATTAGATCAGTTTTCTAATATGTATCCTCATACCTTTCTTTTGACATCCAAGTACAAACCCCTCCTCTCTTTCCATCAGTTTTGGCTCTTAAGCATGCAAGCAGTGATCTGAAACCCTTTGCTATACCTCTGCACATGTTTTCAGCAGGGTCTGGTTCACAGAAAACTTCTTTTCAAGCAGAAGGGAAAGGTTACAAATTTTCCCCCAGTTTCAAAAATACCAAGTATACTGTCCAGGAGATTCAGATACATCTCCTTTTAAAAGTTCACCTGCCATAGTAAAAATGTTGTTAAAACTGACTAGAAAGTATCTGCTGTTGGAAGCAGGGAAATCTGTTCAGTTCCTCTTATACTGATGAATACTGCAGCCTCTTAAAATGCAAACATTTATACCTTTACAAAGGCAAAACAAAAAAAAAGCTATATTGTTTCTCACATTTAATGCCCTTATAATCCTACAATAACATCCTAGTCCCACTTTTTCCCACTTATTCCGGTCCACCTGTTTACATCAGCAAAACCATCTCATCTCTCTTATGATAACCTGGAGAGAGCAGCTGATGTAGGGTTCAAATTAATTTGGGACAGGGGTCAGGAAAAAAAGGGGGGAAAATGTGTTAACAGCCCAGTTCTCCAATTTGGTTCACATATGCCCAAGCACAAGGCAGAGGGCAAGAGCTAACTCTTCCCACAGCACCAATGACTGGGAGAGTTTAGATGCTTGTGAAGCTCCAGCATCCTCCAGTCTGACTGCTTCCTATTGTCTGAGACAGCCATGCAACTAGAACTAAGCATATGATAATTAAATAAGAGGTGATAATCAAGATATACACTTTTAATTGCAGGAAAGTTAATCACTGCTTGCTTGTCTAAGAATTTAACAGGATTCTCAAGGCATTACCAAGTCCAAGAAAACCTCACACTGCTCAGATCCGGAGGTGTTCCTCTGCTCGCCTCCTGTCTTCTCGCTTTGCTTTCCTTTTTTTTACCTATAGCAGACCAGTTGCAGTTTTCAGCATTTTAAACCACCTGCTGTGTGCACACCAGAGAGATCTGCCAAGCTCCCTGTGGGCTCTCAGAACATCCTCCCCTCCGTCCCCACCTGGCCAATGCTCTTCACTTGGTTCTTGCCGTTGTCCTTCTCTGCAAGTCACTAAACCTCACCCGGGTCCTACCTCCACTCCTCCCACACAACCATGCAGAATCCACACAGTTCCTCGTGTGGTGAACTCCCAACCATCTCTACAGGCAGCTCATAACACTCAAAGAAACCACTTCTAATATTGCCTGCTCTCTCCAGCAAACTCCCCAACCCAAAGGCACTGGTCTTTGCCAAGAGCAACAGATTAAAACCCATTTAAGAATTTAGGAGAATGTTTCTGAGTTTTGAAGAGCCAGTACATGCTCCAAAAGAAAGACCACCGCATTACACATTACCCTCTAACTGCCTTCTACATTTGGCTTCACTTGAAGACTCTCAGCTTCCAGGAGAAAACCGTATTTGTCATGTTTGAGTATGACTAGGTTTCTAAAGGTCAAATTTAGGCTAAAAACAGGGAGGTGCCCTGTAAGGAAGACAAACCCATCTCCCTCCCTCCCTCCCCTTCTGTAAATGGCAGGGAATCAGCCGGTGGAATTCACTGATGCAGGGGTCAAAGACAAAATCCTGTGGGTGGATAATTTTACAGCCATAACAACACTTACAGTTACGCCAAATCCAGCAGCAACAGAGCAACCAAAGGCTGCAATTTTAGGGCACAATCTACTTGCAAATTGTTTAGGAAAAGACACTCTCCACTGGTGGCACGCCACACAGACACATGTACAGAGAGACAGACAGCTGGGTTCTAATCTGCAAAAGCTTGCACTGGAGAAGTTATCCATGTCCTTAAGGGCTTGTGACACCTCCCCCTTTGCTAGAAAGAGGGGACTGTCTGTACACTGTAATCTCATATATCCTTTCCACCAGGTCTAGGAGAAGTGGCACTGCTAGAAAACCAGTAGCGTGAATTATCATTTCACTATGTATTTCCATGTATTTCCCTGGTACATCGATGTTTTTAAAACAAGCTAAGGCAGAGGTCAGGGAAAGGCATCTTACAGCAGAATGGCAAATAATGAAAAAAGGGTGCAAGACAGTGATACTGCTCCAGGATCAAAATGCTATTCAGTCATGTCCATTATTGTGTCTCGCTGATATCTCAAGCGACTCAATCTGATCTCATCACTGTGCCTACTAATGTTTTTAAATACAAAGAGCAGTTTCTTATAATAGCACCTAGATTTCTCTCCTGAAAAATATCTTTAGAATTCACATTTTATTAGCCACAAGAATTCCAATTACACATCTTCTCTTCTAATTCCTACCAGCTGATTATTAGCATTAGATGATAATAGAGTATTTTCTGCTAATATATTTCTTAATAACATCAAACTGCAGAATGCCTTTGTGGTCTAATAATTGAATAACTGTACTGAAGAGAGTACTAAATTACTGGAAAATGTTTTACTCTTTATTGCAGTTCAAAACCACGGAATATTTAAAATACGCTCATAGTTTAGCTGCATTAATCAGGCAAGTTTTATTTGCAACCGAAGAAAAATGAACCCAAACTGTTTAGAGATCAACACATAATTCAAGTTTCTAAAGAAGAAGGAGGGAGACAACAGCTACATCCACATACACACCAGATAATACAAGTTTTAATACTGAGAAAAGAAAAGAGCACTGGATTTCTGGGTTTTGTTAGCAGATCTCTTAGCACGGGGAATGATACCCCATGACATTCACAACATAAACTGGTATCAGCTACTAATTTACAGAACATTTTTCTTTCATTTTGAGGATCCTTAACAAAAACATTAAAGCAAGAAATCAGAAAGTGCTTGAAGAACAACGGACATTGGAGACCACTGTCAGCATAAAAGATCATCATATGTTTATATTGCAAAACTTAACCACTAAAAGAAATTATGAGTAATGGATCCTGTGGTGCCAGGGACTCTCTAAATTAGCCATTGACTCCTGCAAAAGAGTAGAGCTCTAGGGCTGGGATAGGCACTGCAAGTCACAACGAAGGAATGATAATGGGAAGCATGAGGTAGCTTGAAGTTTGCCTTCCTCTCATCCTTGCAGGCTCACAGAGTCTCCTCTGCCTCTCTCCCCAAAATCTGCATAGGGAAACGTGCATCTACTGATCGATCCACATCCCGAGATAATCAGCATCTCGACTGGGAAGAGTTCAAGGGAAACACTTCAACTGAAGAAGAAAACAAGGCAGGAATGGAGGAAAAGAGTTCACCTCTTTATTCGGTATCCTGTGTGGTGCAAATACTCCCAATTAGATGTGTCCATGTAATTTTCACATCAAACATCATGAACTCCATACTCAGCTCCCAAGGCAACTAATTGCATAGCTCACAGTGGATTTTCCCAAGTTTTTTGAGAACACTGCTGGCACTCTTCAATAAAGCCATTTAACATAACAGGAGGTTAAAGTGAGACACAAACACTTGCTTTTTTTAATTTACACCTTTCATTTACTTCCACAGAAATGTCAGGAAAGGGCTGAGATATTGTGTGATGTACTGTCATGTATGCTTCCTTTTAAGAGCTGGGTTAAAAGAAAAGGCTTGGATTAAGAGAATGTAATCAAGATCTATACCTTTAACAAATTTTTAGACAGTCAGAAGAGGGTGCATGCTCAAGGGCATTGATCTTAACATGCCTTCAGAACAAAGAATGAGCGTCTTGTCTTATATATTTACAGACATGAAAACAGGTGGTGGGGAAAATCTGCAAATGTAATGACTCTAGCTGATCTTTTTCAATAAATCAGGTAGAACTGGCCTTCACTGCAAGGACCAGGCTACTCTAACACTGTGCACATTGCACTGAACACTACAAACCTGCCCAGTGTGAGGAACTTTTAGCCTCTATATCGTATTTATGCAGTTGCAGTAATTTTTTTGATGAATGTCTTTCATGAACCACTAAGTTATGGAAGATCCTTTTTAGAGTAGGTGTAATATGACCCAGCACAGGGAGAAGGCAGTGCTGGATGCACCCATCTGACATTATTGTGTAGGCTGTATTTTCAGCCTAAGGGGCTTCTCCAAGGATGGCATTTACATCAAATTCAGCAAGCTACTTAAGCATGCGAATAGTCTCAGAGATCTCACCTCCTGCATCAGAATCATGGTGAACTATGACTCTAAATGCAGCTTTCCTGGTCAGGGGACCCCTGCTCACTCTCCTTTTTCTCCTTACCCCAAAATCCCATGTTGCCCAATGGGCAGCTGCTACTCAACACAAAAACCAGAGAGAGCTCTCTCTTAGCAAGTGAACACAACCTTCTTCACTTCCCAAAGACATTTGCACCAGGCTGATCAAACACAAGGGAATACTTATTGCCTGTTTCCCTCTTCCAAAACTCCGCTAATGGAACTCCTCCATGTAAACTCTTGAAGGAGAACTCTTAGCTCCTTACAGAGCTAAACTGCCAGATATTCTGTAAATCCAGCAAACAACAGATACGTTTTAAACATGCAGTGAAGACCCCAGTGAGTTCAGGACAGCCTCCAGCAGTGCTGCCACAGCCCTGGGTCACTGCAATTTATTTTAATGTGCAAGAACTGTAATTTACAACCGGGCTAGATTTCCGCACCCAGAGTGAGGAGAACCCATGGCTATTATAAAAAAACATATAAATAAAAGGTTTTCATTAAAAACATTATGCAATATATAAAATGATTACTTAAATGAATAGGAAGGAGGGGGCTCAGTTTTTCCTCATGCATTTTTAAGACCAGTATTTGAGATGGAGCAGGAAAGACAATAGTGGAGAGGTACATCATAAAATTCTCTAAAATGAGTAATACCATAAATAATGTGTGAAAGGGAAAAAATACAAGGCTTTCAAAAGGAAAACAGATGTTTTCTCAGCAAAAGAAAGGAAAATTAGGTGACACTTACAATGACCAAAGTTTTACAAGTTTACAAAATTTTACAAAGTTATAAGGAAACCTCCTCAGGTGTCAAATTTATCTCCTCTATTTTGTGATCACCAAGAAGACACTCCAGTAAATGTCTCCTGACATCCCCTTAGCCAAGAGCTTCCCAGATCCCCTACTTTGCCACCTGAAATTTTGCCAAAATGAGATACATGGGAGAAAACAGGGGAAGCCAAAACAACACTGACACTATTTGGCAAAGTGTATCCCACAGCTGTTCACAATATTTAATAAACAGGAGAGGCAGCTCTAGTGTTTAAATTATGGACGTAAGTTTATACTGAATAACATGAACTCCTATTGGCAGCATGAGGTAACAAAGTCGGTGAAGAGCCTCTACTGATGGCCACCACTCCCCTAGGGTTTCCTCAGAGGGACTAAATTCAAACACTGAGAGACACAGACAAAGCTGGGGCTGGTAAAAAGTATGTAATGTAAAGGCAGGTTTATGTTTCAGTGGGAGTATCAATCTTGCACTCACTGGCATGGCATTGTACTAAAGCCAGGGCAAGGAGCTCGAGGCTTCAGCCATGTCCAAGGAGGAAGAAGGGAAAAGCCCACAAGGTCAGCCAGTGTGCTGACTGATGTAAAAATTCCCATTTCCAATATGGGCTGGGCATGCTGCTGAGAAAAGCACATGTCCCTGGCCATACCGGTGTGGAAGAAACCCTCAGCACAAGGAGGGTGGCAGCCCAACCTCCCTGCGAAGGGTGTGAGCAGACTGCAGCCACTGTCTCTGCCTGTGGGTTGCAGTAGAGACAACACATTCATTTTCCCGTGCTTTGCGAGGGCACTCCCTCTTCCCCCCTACCACTCCACACAAGACCATTAACACTGTAAATTAAGTGTGATGTGTAAGAAGTGTCGTTCACCCTTCAGGAGATACGGGCCAAACCAAGGCGCACCGCTGTCAAGGATCCTGCTGCCTTAGTCAAACTCTGATCATTTTATTTCTGGTGTTATTACCCAAAGAAATTGCCTACTTAACAGATGAGAACAGCGCTGTAACTGAGACCAGACACTTGGAAATTTAGCACAACACATGAAACACTGTCTCACAGAATGGTAATTTTAAAAATGAACAGAAAATTGACTTGGCTAAGAACACCATCATATGGCTAAAATGCACAAGCTAAGCACATGTTAAGTATTGTACAGCATGTCCGCATGGGTATCCCAAAGCTTGGGGCTAGTATAGCTTGGATTCAAGTATTTGGGAAATACCGTTATCTGAATGGAGTTTAGAGCCAAAATTATAAAGGAAATTGCTGCTTCCATTCAGTAGAAAAAAATTATCTTCTCTCTTTGAGATCTCAAAAATATTAAACACCTATTTCTTGTTTGAACAAGAAACTGGAGGCTTGTAAACACTAATAACCCATGTGCCTCTTCAGAGTGAGACAGTGCCAGACAGGGAGAGCTACAAGACAGCCCATACCTGGTACTCAAGAGACCCTGGTTTTGCTGTCCCTCTCTGAACACTGTCAGGTTATTAACATTTTAAAGTTTAAAGTGTTTTAAATTATATACTTTTCAATGCTGAAAAAGAAATCCTTAAATGAGATAGATTAGATAGGTTGGGGGCAAGGGGAGGAGAAGAATAGTTTGGCCCGGCCTAGACTCCCTCCTCACAGCTCCTACTGAGAACAGAACAGGAAGAGGGATGCAAACACAGGGACAGAGTCAGGAGGGCTGGCAGAAGAACAAGAGGCAACAGCCTCAACTGCGGAAAGTAGAAATGGCTGTCGGAAAGGGAAGGAGAGCTGAGAGCATAAGCTAAAATGAATATTCCCTCCAGGAGGAGAAAATAGAGGATTTCATGCTTCTGAGCACTTATGGCGACAGTGGAAAACAGAAGTTTAACGAAGATAGTAGGTGCACAGAAATTGATGAGCTAAGCACAATACCTAAACCAAAGGCAAAAGGCAGGTTTTGCTCCAACACTATGCATTTTTCTTCTTCCCTTGTGTCCACTCAACTCATCAGAGGCAGCCCCAGTACTGCTCGTCAGACTTATTTCTTTCATTTGTTTCAGCTGTGGACAGGCTGTGCAGAAAATGGTGATTTTTTTTTTCTTTTTTTTTGTCCCACAACATGCACAGATCAAGTTCTTTTGAAAAACCCAGTAGAACACCTAGCAAGAACACAACACTGGCTAACAAAAGAAAAGCTGAGGCTGATAAAATCAAGTCTCACAGGAGCTTGTTCCAGGTGGCTGTGTGAGGGAGGAAACTGTTTCTTTAAACAATGGGCTGCCTGCCACCCTCAGAATTTGCATTAAACATATCCATGACTCAGGCAGTGAAGTGGTGCAACATCACTGGTCAGGGACCAGCTCCCTACATACGACCAAGAAAAAATGGATTGGAATCAACAACTCTAATGCCACCAGAAGGATTTCCCTAGCTGGTATCAAACAACAGAGAGAGCTAGGCACCACGCAGCAGAGCAGCTGCCTCCCATGTGAATCTTGTCAGGGGACTCCAATACTCTTTATTTTCTGGAAATTCTAAAAATGTGCTCCTGTGCTTGCTCAGGATTTTCCAGGATGCATCAGTTCCCCTTGGTTACTTTCAATGTTTCAGAAGCCATAAGGCACTAGCAGATAAAACAGCCCATGTTGTCACCACCCTGGGGTGAAGTATCATTTGTCTTGGCCTGCTTCTCTGCTTGGGAGAGGTGGATATTTGGTGGAAATTTCATCACCTGCATCTGCAGGACAACTGAATTTGAGAAGCACCAATCCTAACATTCAAATGTAGCTCCCTTGACAAGCAGTAGGGACACACAGTAGCCACTTTTAGCCTTTTTCCATTTTCTGATGGAAGGCAGGGAGAAGGTTGGTCCACCAACAACAGGCTTTTCCGTAATTATCTTTACCTCCCCTATTACAACTTGCTTAGGGACAGGCCACCCATAGTCAGAAGTCAACAGATGACAAGCTGGAGGCCCCTGGCCTGGAGTCTCATTTCCCTCCATTGCCGAGCAACAAACACAGGTGAAGTGTGACCCTGAACCAGAGCATGAAGAGATGTTTTGATACCAATGGGTACTCAGCAGAACGTGAGGCAGTGTTACTGCAGGCTGCCTTTAGCAGCTTGCCTTTGTTGCATTAAAGAAGAGCAAACCCCACAGTGAGCTCAAAGCTCATTTGCTTGGTTGACTGTAAATTCCAGAGGCCAGATTTGGTTGTCAGTTGCATAAAACACAAAAACAACTATTTCAACAGACTTACTCCACATGCCTGGCCCTTAGTCTCAATCAGTAATAGGGCAGATGCTGGCAAGATAAAGAGGCCATCTATGCTATCATTAATGAAGTTTCAGGTAAAACATGATGCAATGTTATTTCAAAATACTGACATATTGCTACAGGTATTTGATGCTCTTCCCTTAATTACAATTGCTGGAGAGCACTTTTTTCTCTCTAACGTTTACTTGCCTGAAACCTAATGGCTGTGTTAGAAAGCCTGCAGCTGGATGGGCTGTTTTTCTTTACTCATCTCTGTCATTAGCGTGCAAAACTTACAGAAAGGAGAATGGACTCTTTTTTGGATAGACAGAGTCAAGACCCTCTACAAAGAATTCCTGGAGAAAGAACAGGGAATCTCATCTGTTAATCCATCTGTTGTAAAAACTCAGCCTCTATTAAACAAAAGTTGTATTAAAGCAATTTACCCATGCCCAACCTCACCCCTGGTCTTCTTTGCAGCACTTTGTTAAAATAAGCTCCCTCATTACCAATGGAGCCACAGCTGTCAAAGAAGCCAGTTGTTAAACAACACTTGCAGTGATGCTATTAAAGCTTCTGCATAAAAGCTGCTAACAAGTGCAGAACAATTGTCTGGCATTTCCATCCAAGATGCTTTCCAAAGTTCCCTAGGCCATGCTTCACGAAGGTCTTGCCTCTTAGGGGAACATGGCACAGCAGACACTGAAGACAACGTTGCTCACAACCTGCTGACCTCCAGCTAAGGCAGTACAGGTATTCTCTACCTTCCATGCTATTCACTGGTTTGCAATGAAGCAGCAAGCTGACAGCCCAACAGAGATCCCACCACAACCCACAGTCATGAAGGGTGTAAAAACACCACATCCACCAGAACATTCAGATCTCACACAGGCTTAGAACAGAAATGAGAGTAAAAGAATAATTTCCAGGGGATACAAAATGGGACTTGTACCATTAGTGCCATTTAACCATTCCTCCTGAATTTTACAGCTAATGGTATAAAACCCTAAAAGTTAAAATACTTTGTTAGAAATTTAACAGGACTTATAGTCCATGCAAGGGCTTTTGTTCTGCTAAAGTAGTGTCAGACCAATCACAACATACTTTAATTTTGGGCATGAAAACATTTAGTTCCAACCAGCATTTTCACAAATCTCTTAGTGCTTTCATACAAACATAAGTTATTTAAGGTTCTCATATGAGAATGATTGGTCCATACGTATGGGCAGGACTTCTCATTGACACAAAATGGTGAGGTACCTACCACATCAAAGCTGCATGATATGGGCCTGTTACTGCTATTGTCTCTTGATAACTAGACCATGATTCTATGCATGGCTACCCTGAGAAAACATTACATAAATATAGAGCTGCTAGGACACGTGCAGAAAAGAGTTAAATACAGATTCACTGAAGGAGCATGAAACTACAAACAAGATAACTTGACCCCAGTATCTACTAATGCATTGGTACTGGGCTGAAGAGGAGTTATCCAATTACTGTTTTTCTAAATATTAGAAATACCCAAACTTCAAGGATATAATTTGCTTACAGTTCTTTTCCATTTTCATTCTAATTTGAAACACCAACTTAGTTAACAAACAATCTTTCCAAAAGAGAATAATGGTGGGAACTGTTGCACTATCTGATTTTAAACAGGCACACTCATCTGTGCATCTTTCCAATTTCCTAATAAGGACTTTGCAACACCAGAAATTCCAGTTCCTTCAGGGAATCTATCCTAGATTTTAAAATTGAAACTCACACACACTGTGAAAAGACCTGGGGGTACAGTAGCTGTGTGCAGAGTTTCAGATTGACGATCCCTTAGAGACAGGCCTTTAGTAGCTACCCAGAGCAGGGACATCAGACACCAATGGAAGTTCAACTCCTGCAAAGCTCTGGGACTACATTTACCACAATGGTTTTACCAGTTCCATTTTAAACACTTTGAGGCCAGAACCAAAACTCTTTCCTCTAGCAGTCTGTATGACAAATTAGAGGTGACCACAAAAATGAAACCTTGCAATACACCAAGGAGCACATGGGATTGTGGGATCCATTGTCTACAGACCCTATTGGAAAATGGATGAGCTGGTTTTGTGGTGGAAACCCCTGTCCCTCCAAGAGTACCAGATTTTTCAAATCATGCACTGACATTTGCATTCCCACCACTCCTGCCAACAAGCTCGAGATGACTGCTGCCTCTTCAGTATATGGTGTCTACTTTCACGTGAGTGGTGATTCTACTCCTAATAGTTCAGGGCATATATGAAGGATAAAGAAAGGATGCAATTTTTTTGCTTCTTTAACTTAAGAAGTCACCCTTAGCTTAAGGAGTTAGCTAACAATGCCCACACCTTATGTCATTCAGTCTCTCCCTACTCTTTGTACACCCTAGAGGATTAATTATGTTTGAATCCAGTTTGTTCCCCTCCATTTCACTCTGCACAAGCTTTCAGTATAAACCAGAAAATCATTCATAACTCCATCCCTCCTCAGGTCCTGGTCACTCTTCCATCTCCTCAGCCCTGCTCCCTGAGGTGTAACTTAAATCATCACTTCTCGTGCTTTATCCATGAGAACATCTTTGCTAAATACAGCTCATAAAGCCTCTGTGAAGACCTGGGTGCTCTCTGTTGACTGCAAGGAATCAGACAGTCAACGAGCCAGTCTAACACACACCTGTTATTAGCAAACATTGACAAATAACTCACCTATCTTCTCCAAAAATAATTATATAGCATTTGTATTGCACACGTAAGTTAACTGATGGCACTGACAGCATATTACTGCCCTAGTCTACAAGGACCTTTACACTTTGCCAGTCTGATCAAGTCACCAGCTCCAGGAAAGCTCAGACGCTCATCAGGCACCATAAAGCTCAGGTAGGGAGACCAGCCTGGGTCACGGACATTGTTAATGGCATCAGCATACTCCTACACCCAGCGTAATTAGCGAGACAAATTAGCCTAGATGCCACACCAGAGTGAGCAACGTAATTCTGCATTGGCTTGCGCTGAACTGTGACGTTCAGCACACAGGAGGCCAAACTCCACTGGTCCTTTGTGTTCCTTCTCATCCTCTCTCATGCTCTCCTCCCATCAGACCCAGAGGATCCATAATAAAGCGAGGAAAAGCCATCACAAATATTCGGCTTGACATTCTGCATAATACAGGCACTGGCTATTTTTGTGTAAATCCAAATTAAGCCAAATCTAATGCAGCGTTACTAATGTTTTGGAGCAGCGAACACGTACTTGTGCAGGGTCAGACAGTGCCCGGCGAAAGCCAGGGCACGGGTGACCTGCCCACACTGGGCACAAGAGCAAGGCAAGTTATAGGGCAATATTTACATCCAGGCACAGATCTCATTACACACACATACACGTGGCACATCCTGGCATGTGCAGGAGCCAGGTTATCTGACCTCAGTCAGGTACTACCTGCAATTCAGGACAGAACAGAAGAATTTATTTTGACTCAATGCTATCAGAGAATGTTTTTTGCCAGAACAGCTCACTATATTGTATGATAACTGAATGAAGCTAATTTTCAGCAGATTCTATCTAACAGCTCTTAACTGGTAGAAATAGTTCAAGGTCTTCAAAGTATACAGTGTTGCATAGCCCCCGATTCACACATTCTGCTAATAACTGCCAGACAATTGTATTGAATTTATTCAAAAACCATTAGCCGCAGAAATTCATATTCTTCAATTCTGCCTCAGAGACATGCTATATTACACTTACATTAAGGTTAATGTGCAATGCCAGTTCTTTAACAAAGGAACCGCAAATATGTGAAGTTACAGCATCTCTTACTAAGGTGTCTGTTTTAAAAGTTTATTGTTTCTCTCTCACAATTCCCCTTTCATCCCTGCCCCTGCCAGGAGAGTTGGTCTGAAAAAATGGTGAGAATATTAGAGCAAATACAGGCGCATATTTGAGACATTCTTTGTACAGCGTGCATATGCTACCAGCATTACAAGGATTTTTCTTTCATCTGTTCTTTCAGACATGAGCCTCCAAAATACTTAAAAACTGCTTCATAAATATCCTTCAAAAAACCATCATCACATCTTCAGAGCACTGGTGTGTTAAATGCCTGCCACCAAAAAAAAGGATGTTAAAATTTGGGAAGAGCTAGAGGTGGAAGCTGAGGAGCAGAAGTAGCAAGAACAGAGGAATGTTTAAACAAGAGAGCCTCAGTGAGAGGCTGAGACATGGTGTACTTTTTATAAAGAAATAATACACATGTCCCATTCATGTTACAAAAAATGTTACAGGTAGGCAAGCTTCTGTAATTTATCTAATACTCTTATATTCATGTTTCTTTAGGTTTCATGCAATTTATTAAGTTTTCAGCCTTGCCCGCAGCAAAAAGGATAAACAAAAGCAGATGTGGAACTCCCTTTTTTAAGGGCCCGCCAGCCTCCCGCAAAGCCTGTAAGCAGCTGGGGAGGCCTGATTACCATCGGCTCTGCGTGGCCAGCCCAGCTGCCCTCCCCAGACTGAGCCCAAAGGTGGTGCACCCTGGCCCACAACAGGTCTTGCCTCTTTAGAAAGAAGCTGTTGCTCTCTGTTCTGTAAGATTTTGGTTGGAAATATGTTTTATTGGCCAACTGTCAAGTAAACAACAAGAACAAAGCAGCCTGGAGAAAAAAAGAGGACCAGAACAACAAGAGTGACACATATCCCTGGCTGGTCACAGGGGACAGAGGACTTCATGAACATTTACACAAACAAAAACCAGGAATTTGTTATTGCTTAGCAGAAAATAACCAAAAGATTACAGCTTCGCGGCATCTACACTAAAAGGCTCTCAGTGATATCAAAGAGTAGAAGCTTCACGAAATTTGTGTGTAAGACTTCACCATCCTCAGTCACAGAAGAGGAGGTACCGTGCTGAGGCACAGGAGATGCTGGAAGAGCACAGAGCATTACAAATCTATATTTAGAAGACTGGTGCCCCCATGCCCTGCTGGGCAGCACACACAGGACACAACCATGCAGCAGAGCATGGTCCAGGACATCACCTGGGCCCCTGCACCATGCCAGCCAGGCTAAAGTCAGCTCCAGTCTGCAACATGATGCGTTGGGTTTGCATTTGCTCAGCTCTGGAAGCACTGGAGGAAATCCCTGAGCCTCTGCTCCCATCCACCCAGACATATCTTCAATTAAAAGCCATGGGGAGAATGGACATAGAAGACCATGATACTTCCCACCATTACATCTATTCCTTTCATATTGCTGCAGCTCTATTTCTGGTGATGGAAGCCATCAAATAAGCACACTTACTCCACAATCGTGATTTTAACTGAGAGGCTGTCTCTAACCTAATAATCTTGCATTTTTAATGACCATAAAATCCAACTAAAAACCAACAGGCTGCAGGCTCCCTCCCTCCCATACCCCATTGTCTCAAAAAAAAGGATTCAGTCTTTTCCTATTTTGTACAAACCAAGAAAACCTCTGAAACCACTTACACACAAACATACGCTATAGCAGTTGTTTCTTAAATGTTAACAGCCTCCAGATTAAAAGTCTTATATGGCAAAACGGGTGAGAAAGGGGAGAATCCCAGCTCACAAGGTGCAGCTGAAAAATTAACAAATGGCTTTGAAAGAGGCAGGGCAAATCTGCCGCACTAATGCGGCGCTAGTGAGCACACACATAATAAATTGGGGATTCCCCATGTCAGGGCCGGCTCTGAGCGTGAATTGCAGAGTTCCAGGGAGGATCAATAACTGTCAGAAGGAGAAGAAAGTGAGCACTAAATTCGCTCGCCTTTCATCTTCAACAAATGGAACAGAAAATCTGATGGATGACAGAACCTTTCGTTTCTATAGCGTTCTTGTTGAACTAAAGACTAGTGACATTGAGATGATTTTCAACATGCGCTTCTGTAGATCCAGAAGCAATTATAAAAATAAAAATAAAAGAATTTCGTTACAAAGAAGCCCCCAAACCAAAAGTAGTGATTCAGAAGGGCAGGGTAAAGAAAAAATATTAATGAAAGCCCGTGCCAGTGGTCAGCCCCTAGCATGTGAGAGTGCAGAGTTTTGGAAGCATGGAGTACATTAAACACAACACACCCCTTGCCTCCCCCATAATTAAGTTAGAGATGTGAGAGCAAAAGCAATAGAGGCTGTCTGTTTAGTTTCTCTGCTTGGCAGGGCACCACACACACATGCACACAATTTCTCCTCTCCTCCATTTGTGAAAGGAAGGGGAGGGTGGATATAAAGCCCAAATGAGCAGATAAACAAAAAACCCAAAGCAAACACTGTAACACAAAAAAAAAAATTCCCAGATTTCAAAGAAGGAACACGCTACTGCTCAAAGAAATGCCAAAATATCTTCTCCATCCCTTTATTCTACTGTAGACAGTCACTCAACCCATCAGGAAAATTATATTAAAAAAAAAAACCAACAAAAACAACAGCAGAAAGGAGACAGGACCTTTTGTACAATCCAGCTGGCTTCTGTACCTTGACTTTCATATCAGATATTTATTTTGGCATGTGGGAGGTGGGGGAAGGGGAAACATCTCTGGACACCGTATGACATCCTCCACCATGGTGTAACAGTTCAGAGCACAGAGGTACATCTCCGGCTGTCACCCGTGAATGCTGAACACAGCATGAGATAATGCACAATGCCTTTGTCCCCTAAAGTGTTACACAAACAAGTCACAGTGCAAGGTGGGGGGAAGTCCCAGAAAGGAACACATGATCCATCTTCAACCTTATGATCTGGGTTCAGCCAAAGAGGTGGCATTGCCCAAAGCCACTGCTCAGGCGGGTCTGGGACCAAAGTGCTCCCTTAGAGTTTGCCAGATGGGTTGCCAGGGTCCCCCTGCACTGCAATAAAGTATTTGCAGAGGATGTGTCACCTAGGCCAGCCCAGAAGAGGCATACTTCCACCACTGAAGTGGAAAATCAAAAGCCTGCAAAACAAATGCAGTGACTCAACTGGGCATGAGGGCTTGGTGTAAAGTTCAGAAATTGGCCTATGCATGCTAATTCCACCTTAAACCGTGTTTGCAGGAAGGCTATTCCTGCTTTCTCAGTGGAATGAAGATATTAAACGATGAGCTCTGAGATGCCAGACTAGCTGATGGCAATAAAAAAATTAAAAGAAAAAACAAGCCCCAACCCTTGCATTTTAATCCGAACAAACCACGCCACACGAAACCAAGATTAGCTGGGGCTCTCTGGTGTCAGGGACTGCCTACCACAGACCCATTGTCCCTGCAGCTCCTCGGCAGCACCGGCCCCACACCACGCCCTGTGGTTTCCCACTGACGCACGGGCATTGACCATCCCGCCTGGCAGTCATGCAGCCTGCACGCAGCCACCCTCTGGCCCTGATTTTTGGGACACCACGGACACCTCTCTGACAACCTCCTCTGGAATATCAACAGTGGTCCAGTATGTTCCTCCAGCCCAGCTTCATTCACTTCTTTTAGAAGGGCAAATTTGTACATAGCCACAGCCAGTTAACGGCCGGGCATCCAGGGAAACAATTCAGATACTGCCCATTCAAACCCATCCTCGGAGAGTATTGGAAATGATCCATCTGAATATCTGCATCACCTAACAGAGGAAAAGAGTTGCCCGACACCCCTATTGAATAACCTGGTAATTTTGGTATCTCAATCAAATTGTGGTTTGAGAGATGAGGCCTCGTCTCCATATGAAAAAGATAAATAAATCTAGAATACACAAATGCAATTTTAAATGAGAGTATCTACTCTAGATCAAATGCAGATGCAGATCCCACAACTTCAGACTAACAGCATCCTCCCAGTTTAGTTTAATCTACTTTGAAAGCAAATTACTCTGTGCTAGGCAGAGGCACTCTTATTCTCCAACAAAAGCATCCTCACACATCCAGTAGCTCCTTGAGAGCAACCCCGTGTGTAGATGGGCCATTGTGTCTCTCAGACAGGATCCTCTTGCTGTGCCTTCTCTCCCCTAAAAGCTGTAAAAAGTTGCTGGTACTGAGGAGCTGCTTTGCTTCACTACATAGTGCTTCTCAGGCCAGGTTACACAGCTCTTCACAGCCTGCCCAGCACAATGAGATGCCACCATTAACAGAACAGCATTTTAGTCTGAACTTTTCTCCACCGAAGGCAATTTTTTTGCCTCTTGGAAGGATCTGTAAAATATCCTCTAAGTCCATGTTAAAATATAAACAGAAGCAAACCGCATTGTCTCCAAAGCAGGGTCTCTCTGCACATGTCAAAAGGCTTTGCACGAAGTTTCCATGCCTGACAAGGAGCATCTCATGAGGGCAACACACTCCAGCTGATTGCACCATGACAGCAAGTGCCAGAAAAACTCCAAGTCTAATCTGAGATCTGACACTGACTTGTTGTGTGGGCTTGGGCAAACCACTTAACCTCTCCGCATCTCAGCTTTTCTGCCCATAAATGAGGGTAATAATGCCAAGCTCCCTCTTCCCCCAGGGACTGATAGAAAGTCTTGGGTTTTTACAGCACTTTTGAAACGTGAAGTGCTACATAAGTGCCAAGTACCATTATCTGGAACTTCCACCATCACCTCAACATGTGGATGCAGACCATGCTGGTGAGAAGCGGCCTGCAGGGAAGACTCCAGACAAACTGAATGCACATGTTTACTCTCAGGTTTCATGAGAAGACACTCAAGCAGCAGAAGGGAGATTTAAAAGTCCTTTCCTCCCTCATCACAGAAGCAGGAGCGATATCTAACACAGGAGGTACCCAGTGCAAGGGTAGCATGGATGCAGAGCCATGCAGGAGTCATTCATCCCTTAGACAGGTACAGCTCTCCTGTTGACAGCACAGGGAAGGGATTGCTCCCTGCTTCAAAGGCCTTATCTCAAATCTGTGGCAGCTCTCAATCACACCTCCCAACACCCAACCAGAACAACAGGAGTGTTCCTCTGAGCCCTTCACTGAACCACCACCACACCTGTATCTCACCAGGCTGAGTCAATATTCACAGGACAACAAGAAGCATCCAAATCCTTACGCCACCCAGCACGTGCGCATTCCAGAAGGCAGGCAAACAACATCCAGCTCTTACAAAGTGTGACTTAGCCCATTTCTTGCTTTGCTAGTTTCCCAAACTCCACAAGCAGGATTCAGGTCCTGTGAGGTGAAGGGACATGAGAGCACATGATGCCCAAGCTCCATGGGCTCGTCCAGGCACGTCCCAGAACAAGGGTGGGAGACAAAGCGGAGCAGATGACCTGCTGATTACACCTCACCAAAACCTTAATAACATAAGCAAAGGTTAAAGATGCTGTTCATCCTGGACAACTGAGCTGCCTTGAGCATGCCTTGAAGGGTTATAGACACCACACATAGCTACAAAGAGCATTTTCTCCTCAGTATCCCCCTCTTTCCCCACCTACCAGTTCATCTAAACTAGAGAAATAACTATTGGCTAACTGGGATGTCTTGGAAAAGGTGGCCCTGAAAACTACTGTGACACATAGATGGGCTGTCCAGCTGTATAGCAGACATCTTGTGAAAATGTTCTGCAATGGCACTAAAAATAGCATTGTTTCACCTGGAACAGCAGTTATGTCTCTCTAGGAGATGGGGAGGAGCAGAGAAGCAGAGATCTCTTGTAGGCTGTTATTATCAGTAATGAGTTTATTTTCAAATCAAAGTTGACTGTTATTCATGACTAGAAAGGGGTGGAAATTTCAAAATAGTCCTAAGAAAATACTTCAAACTACTGATCTCTTTACTTCTGTGTTTATAACACACAAAACCAGGGCAACCCAAGCTAGATCAGCATTACACTGTGCTCTGTAGCAAATAGGAGAAATTCATTAAGTGACAAAGCTCACTGCTTTCTGTGACTACACCAGCAAATGAATTCAGTGGTAAGGACACTTGCCAAGACAGTGAATTTATGTAAGTACTGGAGAATTTTCATGGAAAATAAACTTTTATTAATTAAAGAGTATCACTCACTGCTCAACCCAGGGGACGGAAATGTATCACATGTTCCCCATCTCTGCTCAGAGGAGCTCCAACACCAGCCAGCTCAGGAACTGCTTGTGGATGATCTCCAAGACAAAATGCTGAGACTTGTGCATGAATAACAAACAAAGTTCCACGAAAAATCACGATCTCTTCAGTGATCCTTCACTAACAGGAAGAGCAATTCATTTTGCTGCATGAATGATTAATTATAAATTATTAAATCCAGCTCTACTCAGGATACTTATCCAGGGAAGCAACTGCTCCAACATGTCAACAACTTTTGTTTTCTAAATCTCTGAAACCAGTATCACTTCAAAACACACATGGAGCCAGATTTTCCACAGAAGCTCTAGTGTGTTTTCAGTGCCCACTGTCTCCAGTGCTGGCCAGACTCTAGGAGGGACAGCAACTTACTGTCCCTGCTCTGGCCTTTGGAGACAGCCTGTTTCAATAGGAGATTGCCATTGTTTTCACCCTCTTCTCTCTCTCTCTCTCATTCATGTGAACCACACAGGGAAGCATCTGGAGAGCATGAGCTTACTTTCCCCATCCTTATCACACAGGAGAATGTATCTTCCAAGCAGGAATTTGGGGAGCAGCCTGCCCATGAGCACAAGTTTTGCTGCATTACTGCATGCAGCAGTCACGGAGAAGGCAATTTCCTGCCCGGCAGGAAGGCAGTGGAGACCCCTGGGCTGCTCCCGACCTCCTGCCTGCCCACCAGCTGTAGGCAGGGACTGGGGAAGGACAAACGTGAAAGCAGGAGAAAGTGTGGGGCTGCAAACATGCATCCGAACACAAAGCAGCTGGAGGATGCATGGATACAAAAATGGGATACATTATAATTCCATAAATTAAGTTAAAGCAACCTCAGCACATCCCAGACCTTTAATACCGGGCTGCTGCACACCAAGCGAGTTGGCTTGCAGCCTGCAAAATGTTTCAACTTCACTCAACAGAGACAAGACCCACGTTTTATTAAAAGAGGTTTATCTTCCTGCAAATAAACCTCAACAGCTTTTGCGCCCTGAAGAAGCAACTTCGGTTTGCGTCTTGCCCTCCTCCCCTCTGCCCACAACAAAACACACATTCAAAATCTGATGAGTAAAGAATTACCAGTTACAGCTTTCTGGACCTTGCCCACGTCGGGCTGGTATGCAACAGGTTTCAATGTTTGTTTTTATAGTAAATAAAGCAAAAGTATGATGGGACAACTAAGCTCCTCGCCTCTCCTCTGCCTTCTTTGAAGATGGCTTTTTATTTTGAGACTTAAGCAAAACAGTAAAGCAGTTAATAAAATAAAGGGCATTCCCTATCTCACATTTCAGCCTGTTCCAAATAATCTAGACAGTCTTAAAATACCAAGCTTGCCTGTCAGCGACTGAATGAAGAAATACTCATTTTTTAAAAAATGTAACACACACACACACTTTCCCTACTTCTTATATATCTACTGGTCTGCCCCATGATCTCATTTTTCCTGATAAAAAGCAAAAAAATTAGAAGGGGAAAAAATCCCCCAAAACACATTATTCCAAGCCAAGAGCAAAACCTAAATAAATTTAAAGAAGTGTAAAGTCCAACTTTAAAAGCAGACAAGTATGTGGAGAACAGTGTGACCTTCCCTTATCACTCACTGACATGCTTAATCATTTCCAAACAAAAATGCTCTCTTCTGCCACTTCCTCACTCTGCGAACACCTCCAGCTCCTGCATGGCCAGTAAAGAGTTAAATCTCCCACTATCCCCTGCTGCCTGCGAAAAATCACTGAAACAATTGAGACATTGTCCAGTGAACAAGACTCCCAGGGACTGACATTTTTGTTTATGTCCCAGTTCTCAGCCTGTCAATTTTCACTCCCAACGTTAAAAGCCCGGCTTGCCCCAATACAGTCTGCCCTCGTCTGAAAAGGCTCCACTTCATTTATTTTATTAAAGCTATGGTGTGTTTATGATTCAGAGCTCTCCCCATCCAAGGACCTGTTCGTCCCATCCCCCTGCCTTCCTCCCTGCCCTGCAATAGCGACTTCCTAACTCTGAGGAGGCTTTGCAATGCCTTTTGCAGAGCCATTGCCCAGGAAAATAACTGTGCTTAGGTTAAACACTGATGTCCGCATTTTCCTGCAGTATGAAATATGTATTACTGAACTCCAGTCCCTTAAAATAGCCTTTCATTATTAACCAGGTACAGGGGAAGGGAGTTGGATACTAAGGCAGAGTGGCAGGAACTTCAAAAATAAAAAGCAATTAATTAAAAAAACAAAACAAACAAAACAAAAAAAAAGAAACCTGGAAAAAAAACAAACCACACACACCCACTCTCACTACCCAGCAGCAAACTAGAAAATACGTGTAATGGAGTAAAACAAACATCTTGGAGCAAAGCAGTGTTTTCTCGGCTGCTTTGTGGCTGCATTTCCTGCCTGAGTTTTCATAATGACCAGAGCGCCAGGCCCAAAATACATCCCTCTCCTTCACCCTTGCCATCCTCTCCCCCCATTCCCAGCACTTTTTTTTCCCCTTCGTTACGCTCTCAATACTTTATCTCCATGAAAAGCACACACAGCGGTCACCAGCGTTTCCTGTTTGCCGAGTGTGCTTTAACTATATCACACCCTCGGCTGCTGCGCTGGAATGCACAGCATATGGCATTGTGAAAGGGTTTACTGTCGAATAATGGCAGCAATGCAGTCCTGCTGGTTTATATCAAACCCTGTCACTCTCTTCACGGAGGTCTCCCTCGTGCTCTCTGAGAGTCGAGGTAAAACATACACACACACACACACACACACACAAGAAGTCTCATGTAGGACCTCAGCAGAAGCCCTCCTGAATCAAGACGTGTGAACTCAAGGCAAGCGAGATTGTAACTTAAGAAGTGGTAACTTGCAGCCACTCGAGATTTGTTTCGAGCCTTAGTCCCCATCATGGAACCTTCTACAGGTAAACAAATGGGCTGTTAAAGGTTTTTGAGATCCTTACTGGGATTCCTGTGGCCACAGCCAGCAAGGGCTGGAGGACGGCTACATGCCTGAGCCCCTCTTCTCCAGGGTGGCAGGGCTGTCAGCCTGAGCAGCTCCCTGAGCTCTATCCCAAAGCTCAGCTTCACCTTCCCTGCTGTCAAAAATCAGCACTAATACATTTGGGTATGAAAACATCTATGTGAAAAGCAAACATACACCATCACCTTTTACTTTGGGTCAAAGTTTCAAAACTGCATCTTCATTTAATGCTCACATTTGGTTTGGCTTGGTTTTTTTTTAAAGCAACTTTGAAAGAAATATACTTCCCAAATAAATAAATAAATAAATAGATTAATAGATAAAGTGCTGCTTCCAACTGCAGTCAGGTTTAGCTAAGATGCTCACAAAGGTTATACTTCAAAGTGCTTTTTGTGCAGATCTTGAAATGCCTTCCCATGCCCGGATGCATTCGGCCAGCAGACGCTGAAACGAGTAGCAATACTTTTAAAGCCCATTGAAATGCATCCATCCACCCTCTCTTCATAAAAGGAAGCCTTACTTAACAGGCATTTATTATTGCTGAACTAGGGTTGAAAGTTCAGTGTCCTTATAGACCAAAATTATCAAGATTTCTGAGTTTGCAGCCCACGTTTAAGTCCTAATGAGCTATTGTACCCACTCACTGCTATTAACTCTTTGATGTCTGGAACCCATGATGCTCTTTTAAATGTCTCACAGATGTCCAAGGGAAAAAGTGCAAAGCTCACCTGTGCTGAAGGACAGGTGAGCAACCGGGGTTTTTTTTTGCCTTTAGTCCCCTCCAGCAAAATATGCAAAGACAACTACAGCATTAAATATGCATGTCAAAGACAGGCTAGCCTACCAGTTTGGACTGTGAACTCAGACTCAGGGGAGCTGTACATCGCTTCCAGCTTTGCCATGATCTGATATGCAGAACACGTTACCTTTCTGGGAAAGGGACGTGAGCATACGGTGCCTGTCACACCACACACGTACAGCAACCCAACCACTGCTGTGCCGTGCACTGCACAGCCCCATCTCCCCTGGACTTGGGCAACCTGAGGCAGCAACAACAATCTGCTTTTCTGACAGTTCCTTGCCTACTAGATCTTCCAAAATACAGGTAACAATAAAATGAAAATGAAATTATCTTTCATTTGCACCAAGCACTTTGACCTGCTCATTACAGAGTCACATCAGTGAAACTGTGAAACAGGGAGAAGCCACTATCATGCTTGAATGGCACTTGGGAAGGGAAGGTTACCTAATTTTCCAACCTCAGAATAAGGCCACCAATCCCAGTCACCAGGAAATGGGAGCGGGATGATGCTTGAATTCAGCAGTCACAAGCGCAGCTGGGTACCCAGGCATGGAGCAGCTGAGTTGGCCACACGAGAACATGGCACCAGCTCTTTGGCTGTTCTCCTCTCCCACCAGTGCTAGGACTGCTCTCTCACACTTTCTCACTGTTTACTCATCCCACAGATTCCTCAGCGCAGTGATCTGAGGTGTCCAAGCGGCACCTACGCAGGGATGGAGCTTAACAGTCCATCTCCGGTGTGTGCGGGCGCTCCCTGGACATGCCCCGGGCATGACATGCGGAACAAGTTTCTGCAGGGTGAGCCCAGCGAGGCCTTACAGCACCTCTGCAACTGCCCGGCCACATGCTGGGCTCTGGACACCTTCAATCCAAATGGCAGCTGCTGCCTCACGTTTACCCCTCAGGCAGCAATTGTGGAGCAACCAGCATTGCCTCACATTCACAGCGGAGCTTATCCCAAAGTAACCCGTCCTGGCCATCAGAGCCCTTTAATAAGGAGCAGGTTATTTCATGTCCATAAACGACTTCCCTCCGAAGAGCTGGACATGCCTGAAAAGCATTGACATAAGGAGTCAATGTGGAGCAGTTACGGCTTTAGCAATTCAAACTCTTGTTTGCTTAATATTAATTAACCACGGAGACATGCCCAACGTGCAGTGACAGAAGCTCTGCCGCCAGGGAAAGCTTCACTGCAGACATTTGGGGTTTTCTAATGATATGGCTTCCATGCAGCTGCCTGGCAGGAGCAGCGTTCACAGCCATAAGTACACAGTAAGGAAGTCTGGAAGCTTTCAGGTCTCTTCATTCTGCTTTCCTCCATAAAACATCATTTCCTTATTACAGAGCAGTCACATGCCCACAACACTCAATACAGACATTGCAGAGCTCTGCAGGTACAGATCAGGGCAACTTATTTTGTTTTCTTTCTTTTCCCAGGCACTATCCTTCCAGCCAGGGAAGGAGACCATGGACAGATTTTGTCCATTTCCCAGTGGGCAGATGAACATCAAGAGACCAAAATCCTTCTTCCATTTTTCTTCTACTACTCCTCCTACAGCCCTGGGAAGAAATATGTCAGCACAAGGACAAAGTCCCAGGGAGAAGAGTTCGGGTCATGCTATTCCTTCTCTCCCTCTTTCTCTTCTCAGTAGCTGGGGGACAGGCAGAGGCCAAAACCATCTCTCAGGAAGGGATTTTATTTCATATAAATGCTCATTTCCAGCACCCCAACTCAGAAAAGCATCGTTACATGAGCCGATACTTTGAGCACATGCTTAAGTGTTGTCCTGAACACCGATGGACGCCAACGCATGTTTAATGGTTTCTTGAATCAAGGCCTAAAAAGTAAAAAGGAAGGGGAAGCTAGTTTCCACAGTAATAGTAGTTGAGAAGTCTTTGTGTTGTGCCAACAGGAAAAATGCATGTTAGAGAACTGCTCGTCTCTCCTAGGAAACTGCACCTCCTTCTGCAGGCCTGCACTGCAGGGCCCAGGGACACCATCAGGTCCTTAATCTGCACCAAGAAGGTAGAGAGATAAAGTTAGGGGGAAAAAAACCAATAACAAAAAAATCCTCAAAGCAAACCCCAAAACCTGGTTACTTCTTACTTCCATTAGGGAGGTTAGAAAACACACTTCCTTTTGTATACACACAAATGTGTTCAAACCATGCATGTCCACAACCTGCTACCACCCTGTCCCTCATTTTGCACATATCATTCCTACAGATGGGAGCCTGGGTGCATGGCTACTGCCAGCCAAGGTAGAGGAAGGACTGATTCAGCTCCCCCAAGCTTATGAATTCCAAGACATGAGGCATAAGGTACACCTGACCAAAGGACCTAAGTAACTTTCCTCTAAGGTCTCATTCATATTAGGATTTTAGGTTTAGATTTCAAAAACTACTTCAGTTTCCTTTTTTCTTTTTTTTTTTTTTTTTGCTTTCTTGTGGGACTTAAGGCTTTTTTGCTTGCCTCTAAAATCCAGATGTGGAAGTCATCACTTTCTCAAAATTGACTTGGGAAAGTTACTTAGCATCTGTTCTGGCCACAGCAGTGAAACAGAGGAGTGAGCAGTGCTTCCCCACCTCAGGAAAGTGCTCAGTGACTTCTCACAGATATCTGTTAGGTATGAGTGAAGCTTCAAGATAAGATCCCCTGGAACTAGACCCCTGCCACCAGCCCACTGCATATCCAAGCCCAAAATCCGTTTGACAATTTCTAGTTTCCTTTTGTGAAAATAGGCACAGAACACTGCCTGGAGACAGATTAGGGGTGGGAGGTTGTTTTACAAAGGCATCTCTCCTTGTTATTCGTAACATCTCTAACTTCCCAAAGGCCTTCCAAAATGGGCCTGCCCCTTGCCAAACAGGTCTGCATAGGGCGGAGCAGAAAGCATCCTTCCTTCTCTTTATGCAGTGGCTTACAAGGCCTCTCCACTTTCTTTCAAAGGAGAGAGTAGAAATGTCTGTACAGTCCAGAAAGCAAAGTATCCCATGAATAATCTAACCCCAAACCACATGAACAGGTGAGCAAAGCAATGACCCTGGGTTTGAGCAACTTGGCAAAAAAATTATCCTGAACTCAGCAATGCCAGTTTCCTTCCTTTCTTTTTAATGAAAAATATGTGCTGTTTGCTTTACTACAGCACCTGGGCACAGCACACAGACCTTGTTTAGATAGAAAATAGGCGGCTCCTATTCAAGTGGGCTCATCTGCACGGGAAAGTTTTTGTGCTCAAGTGTGAATTGAAAAATGCAGAACAACTATTTCGAATTATCTTTCCGTGTGGACACTGTTATTCAGCACTAAGAGTTCCTTTGTGAGATTTAGCTTAATCCGTTTCCAAAGCGGATTAAGCTAAACCACACAAAGGACCACTTACTGCTGAATGAGAGTGGCCGCATGGAGAGATAATGAGGAATAGTTATTCTGAGACAGCTACTTCTACTGCATATTTGGGCTTTTCTATGCCAACAAGCCCAAAGCTGTACTAGAAAGGCAAGACTGTGGTTCTAGAAATTTGGGGGAAAATAAGTGCCAGGGCTATATCATACCCATTACATCTTCTGCCCTACACATGATGGCAGCTCCTGCTCCAGTCAGCACAGGCTCTGGCTCCAGAGGAGGCTGCATTATTCAGTACCTACTTCTCTGAGCTCCAGATTGAATCCAGCCTCAAACTTCATCTGCAGACAGGGTGCACAGGGAGGAGGACCTGCGGCGAGCGGCCCTGCCAAGTTTGCCACCCTTGGTACACATCAACTTTGATCTGACAGGCTCACCCATCTGGCTCTGCAGCATCACCCGGCACTGCTGCTGCTCCTCACCCGCTGCCAAGCCGAGCTGCTGCTGCTGCAGCCCTCGCAGCCGCCCGGGGCTCTGGGGATGGACCGTCTGCATCCTCTCCGTTCTGCCTGGCACAACCACTCTTCTGCTGGAGAGCTGATAGCCTGCTGATATTTAATTGTGGGCCCACACAAGTCCCTAGAAGTTCATTTAGCATGCATGCTTCAGCATAACAAACTGCCATGTGATTGAATCTAAAATGCAGCTTGCACTCCTCTGTGCTGAAATACACTCCTAAACCATCTTCCCTGTGTAGGTTTCTCAAAACATTGCTCTCTGCAGGTTTATTGTATCCCAGACTAACTAGTCAAACAGGCCCAGAATTTAGGTATCCTACTTGTGCCACATTCAGGACATAAAGGGTTATTTTATAAACAAAAGATACAAGAGGGAATCCTGCAGTAGATGCACTTCCAACCACACTGAAGGCAGCACAGCTACACCTTTCTTAAGACAATCTGATGAGCAAGCTTTTGTCTTGCTTCTTCTTCACCCAGAGAGCTTCTGTACTCAGATATGTCAGAGAGAGATATACTTTGGTGTGTCATAATAAACCAAAATGCCAAATCTCAAGGATACAACTGAGGTGCAAGACTGCACAGCCTCTTCAGGAAACCAAAACTGATGCTGGTTCACTGCAATATCCACGGCTATAAACCTGCTGCTTCAGGAGCACCTGCTGAGCTGTCCCCAGTAACATCAGAGACACCTGACCCTGCCTGGGAATGCTGGAGCCACCCCTCACAAGGTAAGCCACCCCAGCACTTATGAGCCTGAGCCTTTGCCAGCACCAAGGACCAGGTTCTCCCCAAGTCAAACCAGATGATTCACAAGAAATGGATGCTTAACAGATTAGGGTTTGATTGCACTGAGTATATCCTAACACCCCTACTCAGCTGCCTTCTCCTGGAGCAACGCTTTGGGTTCCTAACTCCCAGAATTTTACAGCCAGTCTAGCAATACTCGCTGTTTTTCAAGGCATGGTAGCCTTGAAGTCAAGTGTTTAGGGAAGAACCTCAGACTCCGCTTACAGCACACAGCAAGCTCACGAACTGCTATAGAGAAAACTTTGAGATTGAGCAGAGTATACCCTGCAGGCTCAGGAAACAGAACAAATAAAGAGAATACAAAATGTATTATTTAAGAAACAGAAAACAAACAAAAACAATACACAAAACCCCCCCACAAATCCTCATGATCTTTTGAGGCCTGACTCATGATCCTAGAACAATTGGGGTTGGCAGTACTATACATTTTACAGCATTTATTCACAGCTGAAATATCCCAGCATCCAAATACTTCAGAGTTCTTGGAGCTACTCACAGATCTCCTGACTACTACCAAGCGTGACAATTCATCCCAGCTGCCAATCCAGCCCCAAGGTGTCTTCTGAAGGTGCTTTAGTGCTGACTGATGTTTGTAGAAGCATTAAATTCCTGCTCACTTCACAGTAAGAGGTACAAGCCTGCACATTTCCCCAGTCTCAGCATTACAGCAGAGGAGTTACCTCCAGTACTGAAATGAGGGCTGTAGAGAATGGACATTGTGTTACAGAGTAAACACAAGGGCATGAAGTAGTCCCCAAAAGTCTGAATTATTTTGCAAACATATTGAATTACCAAGTGAATTACTTTCAAGAAGCCCACATTTCTTCTGTTCTTTACACAAACTAAGCACTAGATTTCCATTCATATTTAATGGGTACTGAATATAATGGGTGTGTTTTATAGGAACCCATCCAAAACAATTTTATCGGGCTGCCGGTAGGTGAATTCTATACTTAGCCCCAAACATTCTGGTTTGTACACAGAATTTTCTTAAACACAACCCTCTCCAACAAAAAATCAAAAGGAATTAGTGGTGAAAGATTCAGCCACAAAATTCTCAGCAAGCTTAGTTTGTTCTGTGGCTTAATTCCAAGAAGCTCCAAAAATTCAGGACAAGATGTTTGCACACTTTTGGGCATGCATTAATGAAACACTTTATTTACTTTGCAACTGCCAGAGCAATTAGCCAAATAAAGTATAGAGTATTTAAAAAGGAGAGAGTCACTAAAGGAGCTTTCCAATTAAGTCTGCGTGGGTATTTCTGCAGTGTGAGTCTCAGGGATCTGCGTGTTGGGTCCATGACATACCAGCCATCAGGGACTGGCTGGACACCAGGACAGCTCAGGCACAGCCCTCTCCTCCTGCCCATGCACATGTCCCTCTCAAATACCAGGCACTGACATCAATGATGCCCACCCAAGTCCTTCCTCCACAACACCACCATGTTCCTGATCACTCTGCAGATCTCTAGGGAGGGAAGAGGGTGTCCTATCATGGCTGCCTGGAATCCAAAAACATCTCCAGAGGTTACTGCAGAGCAAGAACAGCCTCCCTACAACAAAACATTAAAGACAAACAAGCAAGAGCTTCAAAAGCCCTCTTGAAGCATTGTGAGTGGAAGTTACAAGATTATGGTTCCAGATGGCTCTACACAATACATGACATACGTGTCTGGATGCATCCCCCTTCTGCCCTGTTTGAAGTGACACTGTAGGTGCATTTTAAAATCTGGCTAGATAACCCTAACTGTTACTAGTAGGTATTTGTTTTTTCTTTCAAAATGCAGAAGTACAAACCACATTAGACAAAAAAATCTGGGAACAGGCAGCGCAGACTGTGCAGCTTCAACTCCAGCTGCTCTAGGAAAAAACTCCTGATCTCTCCAAACCACACAGAGGTCCCAGATGCCCGCTGTCCATGCTCATCGAAGAGGCTGAGAACAGTCAGTACGTTTCACTTGGTTTTGCCTTCAGTTTTGCTTGTCATATTATGTTTTGAAAAAACATTTTTACTTTCTTTAAAAAAAAAAAGAAAAAAGAAAAAAAATAGATGCACTACTGCACAGTGATTCTTTGTTCTTGGTGATTCAGTCTACTATATGGCTGTGTTCCTTACATATTAGGCCAAAAAGTACTGGAAGTCCTCCCCCAGAGGTTAACATTGACATTTACTTCAAAATGCAGGAATTTTTTCAACCCCTTACTGTTTTATAAGGCATATATTGTACCGAGCCACCATCATCTTGGGTTCTGAATGTTTTTGCCGGGTACAAAGGAATCTAAAAGCAAGTCTTTGCATAGCCTGCAGGAGGCAGGATCCCGGGACTGGTCTTTCACCGACACGCCTGCCCAAGACACGGTATGGCTGAGTCAGGGTATTTACTTCACAGAGAACAGGGATGCACAGCACTGGTTTTCTCCTTAAGGTTGTAGGAATGCACATAGAAAAGGTTTCAAAGGAACTTGCTTTCTGCAGTGCACAGATTTCAGAGATCCTCACACAGACATACCTTGCTCATTTTCACTTGCCTGTCCAGGCTGCAATAGAAAATGTTCATGTGAGACTCCCACTCCCACATCTCCCATCTCTCAACCTTATCACCATGCTGGCAGCACACATGTGGATCAGATCAGGTACACACTGACCATGGAATTTCAGGCCAACTAGCACCCCACTCCCTAAGAGCAAGGCACCCTGCTGGGGTCTGCTTTACACACAAAATTTCCTGCCAAGACTGTTTCACAAAATCTTAATATCTTCAATAAAATCAAAGGTCAGAAAAAAAAGAGGGGAAATAACCATAAAAACACTGTAAAAATATCCCAGCCTCATAATAGTACTATCTGCAGGCTGAATTCAAAATTTTGACCTAGCAAGCTTAATAGTATACTATTAAAATAATTTTTCCCCCAGTTTTCTTTCACCTTTGGACACAGACAAGCAGCACGACTGTGCAGAGCAAGACGCAAAAAGTCCTAGCAGAAGAGTGAAGCACCTAAATGTAAATAAATGCACTGGTCTTAAATGGAGCCTCATGCTGTACCTTCCTCAAGACATACTGAACATAATTTCAGTTTAATATTCTGTTTCTCATTATGGGCCTTGGAGACTCTCTCAAGCACCATGAAAAAGCAGTATTAACCCAGCCCTCGGCACTGGGGGCAGCAATCCAGCCAAATTATTCGTGCTGGTCTTTTGCTTCAATTTTTGTAGTCTTAACTTAATGTTCTTAAACAAATCTGAAAGAAGGATGGCTGACAAATAGAACAGATTTTACTTAAGACATTACAGACGGCCATGTTAGGCAGCCTTGAGTCATTAAGCTGAACTCCTAAGGGGAGTTTCATCGGAGCTGGGAGTAAAGGCTGACACGGAGCTTGTGGTTGCCACAGCCAAGCACTGAGAAGAAAGAGTGTTAAAAAAGGAACGGAAAAAAAAAAAAGGAAAGAAAAAAAGGGAAGAGAAAAAAGAAAGCAGTAAAAAAAAAAAAAGGGGAGAAAAAAAAAGGGGAAAATACCCAAGCCCCCACACTCTCCTTTCCTCTCTTTGTAATCCAGCTATGAAGATTAGCCTCAAATCCTGATTTCAGAGATAGCGGAAAGATAAGAAGCGATTTGCAGGTGTTAGCATTTTCCTACAGATCTTCAGGGCAGCCCAACTGATTTAAAGATGAAAAATTGACATAGGTACACTTGATGGGTAGACTAAACACAGCAACCAGGGTAGAGAACCAGTTTCTATCCCTATATGTTACACTTGCACAGAAACCTCAGCATGCCCATGAAATACCCGTCACTGTTCCACAAAAGGATTAACTGCGTCTTCAGAAATGCAGGAGCGGTTGTAGAGCCCTGTGCAAGAGCAGCCAGGTCCCAGGTGCTGCAGGCAGGCAGAGCAGCAGCAACAGGGACACCAGAGATGTCTGACACATCCCAGGCCAACTGGCATCTGCAGACACTTTATCTCCCCTGAATGCCATTACCCGCTCTAACTTTATTTACCAAAAAATAAGACCATTTTCACTCCACAAAATTAATGTGGCCTGGGGTCAGTGCCAGGAAAAAGGGTGGGAAAAGCTGCCCCTTATTTATATATTTTAACAGAACAAGGTAAAACAGTTTGCTGCTAGAAACAAACATTAAACCTTGCAGAATCTCCCCCCACCTCCCAAAACCCCACTGCTCTCCCCCTCACTGCCTCCTCCACCTCCTCTTCCTCCAACATTGTAAGCAGCACAAAAGATCACATTACAAATGCCAGCTGTGGCTCTTTCGGAAGGTTGCCTCCATCTCGGAGGTAGTATATGTTCCTCATGGCCTAAGTGGTTGCTATGGTAAATATGCCTTTTATTGAATAGCAGAGTGAAACAGCTTTTAAAGAGACCCATAAGAACCCCATAAATGGTCAAAACACAAAGCAGATCAACCTCAGCCTCCCTGGAAGCAGGTTTCGCTTCATTTTCCAAAATAATTGTGATTGTTGAACCCTTTTTGTATATTTTGTTGACCACTTGTCTCCACCTTGCCCACACCTGGGTGGAAGGGCTGGAGAGAGTTGGGGAGCTGAGACCCCAATGAACCCCCTCAGCACGATAAGCTGCTTTGCGTTTTAAAGGCAAGTGTCTGCTCTCCTGCAGGGCAGGAGGCTTAGGGACAGGGGATGCTCAGCACTGGGAAGCTCAAGGGATCCCAACCAAACTCAGCCTGACCTCCCCCCAGGTGCAACCACCCAGGAGAGGCCTCTTGCTGCTCCCTCTCCATCCCTTCCTACGAGCCTGACACCACTCTACCACGCCAGAGCCCCAGAAACATTCCCACCCCCTGTGTCAGTCCTGTAGCACAGCAGTAAAAAGAAAAGAATTAAAATAGCAAAGTTTCTCTAGTCCATTTCTTATTAAGAGTAAGATGATGGCAGGTTTTGATGACTGCAGATTTCTGAATAACCAGTCATACATCTTTTCTCTGATCTCCTCCTCCAGTGACAGCCCAAGTGGACAGGGAGGAAAAGCAAAGTCATCCTGCAAAAGCAAAGCAGCCAGCACTAGGTATCAACTGGGCAAATACCAGTCTTGTTCCAATTGCTCTCTGATGGATTGAGGGATGGTTTAGAAGCTATGGATTCTAAAACACAGAAAATCTTTTTCTTTTTGAATAAAGAGCTATGACACTCATTGCGAAGGGCTGACAATTCTCAATTTAAAGAGACAACAGTGGAAAAACAAGCTCCTCAAAATGCTTGGTATGATTCAAGATTTTCAGCAAAACCAATGTGTGCCTTAGATGATCTACCAGCTGTGTCAGCTTTAGACTATAGAGCAAAAAGTAAAGAATGAGCAGAGTTTCTTTGCCTGGTATTTACCTAATCATCCAATGGTTGTAAAAAGTTTTTTTTAAAAAATCATGTTAAACCTGATGATGAATTGTTTCAGAAGAAATATTTTAACCCACTACATGCCATCTTCTCTGGAGATAAATTTCCCAGATGAATAGTTAGAGTTAGGATGCTCCTTAACAAGAGATGGCACTGACACTGACCATGGGTGAGGATGGACCATTGAATCTCACCTTTCTTGCAATTCACCATATAAACAATTTCCTTCTAGATCCCTATGGATGTTATTTTAGAAAGTGAAAAAACCCCCAAACCACTCTCATGTAAATTTGTACCAAACATTGCAAACTCAACATTGTTTTCACAATAGAAGCACAAGAAAAATTAACCAAGAATTGAAAATTTAAGTTATAAGTTAATAAATAATCCTATTTATAAAATACTACTCATTATAAAGAGTTTTATATTTTGCAGTAGTAGTAAACATTTGATAACACTGTTTATACTAAATGAGAAGTCATCACAACACAAAGGGCCATCTGCTTTGTTGAACTTGGCTCTTTTGAGCCTTCACCCAGGTAGAATGCTGACTGACTCTCACAAACTCTCATCCACGATTTTACAATAAGAAAAGATTTCTTTAAGTAAAGGACATAGAATAGGCTTGGTTTTGATTTTTCTAATGCTTTCCAGAGAGTCTCTTCAGTCTCTTCACTTCAACACTGTCAGATATGTAAACCAGCCTGATTGGACTCCACTGCTACTATACAATTCTGCAGTGTGTAAATTTAGAGCATTTTTGACTCCCTGGTCTCCTGCAAGGCACATGGATGATAATTTCATAAACAGCCCAGTGATAACAAAAGTATTCCCTCCTTTTACCACAGGCTTGTTAGGGATTTGTTTGTTTTGAAGTATTTCTCCTTTGGTCTGTGTAAAAGAAAACTGATGACACCAATGCCATTAATGTCAAATGCCTTTTTTTTTTTTTTTAAACAAAGGAAGAACATCTTTCTGCGTTTACTTACAACAATGTGTGCTGGAGATGGAGACCTAGCATCCTTGAGGGCTTGTCTACTCTGAAGGCTCCCTGCCTGAACATCAAGCAGTGGCCATTTCATCTGCAGATACTGGATGGAGGAAACAAAAATGGGAAAAGAAAAATGAGTTCAGAAAAGAAAGGCAAAAAAAATAACAAATCTTAGGTAACATGGATAAAAAATTATAAATTAAAACTTATGCAAGGAACTGAAACAAAAATTAAGACAACCTTACATGTTTGTGAAGACAAAATCTGTGCAGAACTAACAATTTCATACCACTGTGTTACAGTTTAGGAAAAAGAAAATAAAACAGATTGCAAAGACAGTATTACATTAATTTTACTAATCGTAGCAAATCTAGAAGTAGAATAAAACCCAACAAGAAACAAAATAGCATAACCATGGAGAGGATGGGGCAAGGGAAAAGGTGGATATCAGTGTCGGGAGAGGGAAAACATATCATGAGTTAAGAATATGATCTCATTACTGAATGGGTCATCTGTCAGCCTTCTTTCAACAAATGCACCAAGTTAACTGCTCCAGCTCTCCAGTGCTGTATGAGCCCTAAAGGCAGAGCTCTACCCCAAAAAGACCCAGCACTGCTGGGTCTTAGCACCTATTTTCTCTACTTTTCACCATTTCTGGAAGACACCAAGGATTTTCTTCTTGCGTATCTTCTGTCAGACAACCCTGGCTCAGGGACAGCCACAACTTCTCTGTGGCACTGCCACCAGCAGACAGGCTGAACACACACAGGTGCCATGTCTGCAGCATAGGGTAGCATTGACTCAAAAGCCAGAAAAGCTTCAGCTCGCTGCACCAGAAGTGCTTGATTCTGAACAAAAGCAGGCCCACAGAGAAATTAGTTATCCCAAACAGATTGCGCCATACATCTAAATGTAATTTCAGCCCAAGCCTTTCTCTCTGCATGGCGCTGTGCTGTCCCAATTAATACAGGTTAATAAGGGACTTCTAAAAGCCCAGTATCATGCTGGAAGAAATGTGTACAGCCACATACCTTCAGCCCCCTCCCAGAACAAAGAAAAGCAGCTGCACACATAGATCAGGCCACTGCAGAAGCTCCTATTTAGCACTAGACTCTGGTTGACCTGATAGAGCTATTCCTAGAAAATACCTACTAGAGAAATAGTTATGTTTACCCCTTCCTTCTTTTTTTTTTTTAAGTAGGAGTAATCTTGAAGAACCATCCTGCACAAACAGCCCCCACCACTCCAGGCAAACAACAGAAGCTGCATCCGAATCTCCACGAAGGAAGGAAGGAAGGAGATCTGGTTCCATGCTTTCAGCACATCACTATCACATTTGCTCACGTATTCAAAACATTTGCTCACAGGCAAGGCCTGCTTGCTGCAAGACTCTGGGCACTGAGGTGCCCAAAAAAGCAGGAGCCAGCAGGAGGATGTGTTACCAATTCCCATCACTTGGAGGGCCTGAGTTTTCTGAGCTACTGGAATGCAAATAAACAAACCCATACTCTGGAGTTGTGCCCCATATGAGTTCCTCAAGTTCCAAGAAGTCTTGTTTTTATTCATGTTCACATTTGGGATTTGTGCAATGTGGACCAGAATGTTTCAGCACTTCTTAAAAACAAAAAATAAAACCCAAACAAACCAGAACTAGACTACCCCTAAGTGACATTTCTAACTCTTACGACTCGATTGTAAGCCTCCAGATATTTGATCACTTGCATCAAATCCCTGCTCTTCAATATATGTGACCACAACATAAATTTTAAAGTTGTGATGATGTTAAAGCAACTTTCTAACCCTTTGTGGTTTCAAAAAAGTGTGTAAAAATGCAACCCGAGTGCACAGAATTTGGACCCAAAACCTAAGCCAACTGAGAGCTTTTTAACTTGAGGGGAAATCTGATACATTTCAGATTTGCAGATGGCACTATTAAACAAGTCAACTGCTACATTTTCAAAAGTCCACCAGTTTTCTTAGACAGTAATTGAAACACCATGCCATAGAGGGGCACACAAATTCGCAGAAAGGGTCCTGATGGGTCACAGCTACTATTGGCTTCCTCACGTTTTCCAGACAACCAGTGAAGTATTTTTCCCTTCTTCCAAGGAAAATGTCCTCACAGGATGTGTGCATGACTCTGCTTCAAATCCACAACCATTTTGGAGAGCGAGAAGCTACTGCTGCCACAGCTGAAGCCTCTACAAGAACATGACAGCTCCAATGGTGGCTTTTCAGGGAACAGCCACCAAGCCATAACCCACAAAAATAAACCCATCACCTGCATTTTTCTATGACCATTCCACAGTCACAAGCAACCCTGGAATATCCCTACAACCACAACAACCTGTGAGGACCTCAGGTCAGCAGCTGTCCTAAAACACAGGCCAAGAAACACGTGGGCTTCTCTGAGACACGGGCAGACAGAGGCATTGACAAGCAGCAGGGGTGAGTTCTCAGCAGACCCCATCCAGTCAGTAATTATTACAGGGATTACAAAGCCTTCAGAACTGTCAGTTCTGCTGGTTTTTACTAGCAATAAATTCCATTAGAAGAAACAGAGCAAGAAGGCATGGTTGCTCCCACTCCACCTCTATCCCACAACAGCCTGTGCTTTCAGCGCATACTTTCAGCTCCTACACCAGGCTGACCTAAGGGCAAGATGAACGTTTCAGAAGATCTTACTGTTACACTTTGTTTTTCTCCTTTTAAAACCCTTAGTCTGGACTCCCAGTAAAGCCCTTCTCTTACCCACCCCCGGCAAAGAGGATCCAAGAAGTGTTACAGTGCAAAGGCTAAAGCACAAACAGCTTCTCTTGGACGTGCACATGAAGCCCAGCAGGAACAGTCCAAACCCAGAGGGCTCAGTTTTGCACACAAGCACAGACATGGACAGCTTCCATTTCTACCACTGGATAATACACCAGTGGGAGACAAAATAAAATCAAATAACCAGACCCAAGGGAAAGCAGTAACGCACAAGGGCCGATAAAGCAACTTCCATGAGCTCTACCAAGTGGCCAGGATCCAGAGCAGCCTCCTAGCCCCGCCAAGGGCAAGATGTTCTGACTGTCAGATAAGCAGAGGGGGCCAGAGCCCACAGCCAATGCCCATGACAAGCTAGTGAACCCACAGCTTCGACAGCAGGATGTTTGCAAAAGCAAAAAAAGTCCAATTTGCTGGCTTCAGAATGCCAGCCTTGTTGATAAAGTATGAAATATTAGCATTGTTTAAGGTGACGAGCCTGACTCAAGGCCTCCTCATCCAAGAATTGTCATGCCTGTAACACAATATTGATGTGGTGGCTTATAATTCTTACTTTACATAAAAGCTTCATTGTGTGCCAAATTCAATCTCCACAGGCTACCTGAGCCACAGATTTTTACAAGTCTACATTTCAGCGCTGCGAGTCTACAATACACATAATTTTCAATTATGTTAGGGCAGAACAGGATCACTGCCTATATAACATTACTGGTTGGAGGAAATGAGACTCAGCCCTACTGCCGAGAGAGCTAACTGGATCCAGATGGCGGCCGAGCGCAGCAGCCGGCCCAAGCAGCAACGTCGCAGCAGCCGCCCCTCCACAAGTCCCTCTCTCACAGTGGAGAGACATGCCAAGCCCTTGCTGGGTCTGGGAGCTGCCACAGGAGGATGCTTGGGCAGCAGGGGAGTTGCATTGCCATGGGGAAGAGGAGGGAGAGCTGTGATTGCCCTCGCAGGTTTACCACTGCTGCCCTATGCTGTGATATTCTTATTAAAAAAGGAGAAAAATTAAGTCCTGCTACAGCAGAGAGGTAAATCCTTTCCTTCCTCAAGCAACTAAATAGCAGGAAATCCTCTTCTCTTGGCCCTAAATGCAGATTTGAGCCAGACAGTTCCTCCAATTTGCAAGAAGTCCACAAAAATCCAAAGCTGACTTTCCCAGCCTTCTGACACTCCTTTTACATTCCTGCACTGGGCAGCTGGGAGGGGGGAGAGGGGTAAGAGGGAGGGGAGTTCCCACCATCCTGCTCCTGCAAATGCTGGACACCCGCTCACTTCTCTCCTGCTTCTTGTGTCTCAGTGTGGAAATCAGGACTTGCCTGTACAAACACTGAACTTTTCAACAAATTAACTCTAACAAATCTGTGCAAATTATTTCAGAACAAAACTGTTGAAATGGGCTCTGCTGGCCTGCTTTTAACATTTTTTTAAAATAATGTCATTGTGGTACAAGTACTTTATTCCCTGTTTAACAATATGATCTGATGGGGATCATTAGCATGTGTGTGTTTAAAAAAAAAGAAGTTTTATGGCAAGTCTCAGAGAGCTTTAGCAAAATAATTGCTAAGCTCCAGGCCTCCACACAAGAATTAAAACAAGTATGGGGTGAGCGTACTTGAGAGAAACCAAAGCTTTTAAAAAGGCTGTTAAATTGTCAGCACAAGGGGAAAGACAAATGATTTGAATGGCCCAGATTTTTTTTCTGTAGAAGGGAACAAAAAAAACCCCAAGAACCTTCCTACACATCCACACCTCCCATCTACAACCAGAGGGTCCTGCAAAACACAGACCCACTGGGAGCAGCTCTGCACAGCCCACACCCCCCCCCC
>VYZT01025067.1:328777-384446 GCA_013400735.1 Pomatostomus ruficeps
CCCCCAAAGTAGCCACCCTCCTGAGCACTAGCTGGGCAAACAAACAGCTCTCCCAAGTTTTCACAGCAGAGTTGGTCAAAGGCAGCTAAACTTCACATCCAGCACCAGAGGAGTTTGCTGGAAACTGTTACTCAGGGCCCCACAGGCCAGGGCAGGGCTTGCAGCAGTGCGGCCACGAAGGAAAGGATGGCACTGCGCTCACAGGTGTTTCCTGCACCGGTGTCCAACCTGGACCTGTCCCCTTGTCACACTATTGTTTTCACTGCTAGATTGCCCTACAAGTGATGTTCTACAACAGACAAAAACATAAACACAGCAAGAAAAAAAAAAAGGCCATCTTTTTAAACAGAGGGAAAGCTGCACAATGCTTTCCAGCTCAGGTTTCCTGCAGCTGGTGCTTATTAGCTCCCAGGAACTGAAACAAGCAGGAGCGGGGCTCCTGGAGTCAACTTGATGCCCCTGGTCTGCAGTATCTCTTGGACCACACCTTTAAAGTCTGCACTTTCTCCCTAGATCTCAAATAGAAATATTCCCTATCCTAGTTTTGCTGTGAGTCTCTCCCCTGGCCAGCACTGCAGAATCACGTGGAAGAACACACCTGGATGTCAACTTGAAGGTCAGGAGTTTCTCCAATATTTAGTTAGCAGCTCTTCTGGGAAGGAGCATCTAGACAAATTTTAACCAGGGATAATCCAGTAGCAACACAGGAGATCACAGTGCTGAGGGGAGAGCTGATAACTACAGGGAAGCTGATAGGAACGAAGATTAACAAAACCATAATTGTTCTCTATAGACAAGAGAAATAGTTGCAAGAGGATATTCATCTTGGTACCTACAAAGAAAGGTCTGTCACATACTAGTGTCCCCACTTACATTAGAAGCAAATCCTCTAAAGATTTAAATGTAGACCCTCAGCTTCTGCTCCATTGCTTAATTTACCTCAACCCCTCAATTCTGGTCTTGAGTTACCACCTTGCTTGTAGAGGTGTTCCGTGTGAGAGCAAAATCTGAAGGATTTATTTTAAACAACTGAAGGAGGCTGTTGAAGGAACTTTAAAAAGGCTTCCTATTCCTTGCAGATCTGCAATGTCTGGAATTTTTTGTATGAGAAGTAATAGACACCACCCACGATGCTGAGCCCTTCTACAGAATATGTAATGCAGCACCACGAGGCACAGGGGAGCTGCTCAAAACAAAAGCAGAAAGGTTGATTTCAATGAGACCGATCCTTTCCACACAAATGATTTCCCCAGTGCATTCAAGAAATTAAAGCATAAAATGGTAAAACATGGAAGTATTTATCATATATCTCCACTTTTTTTTAGTAACATGATCCTTTAAACTATTGCAACATCACAAAAATAATTATTATGTAAAATATATAAATAGGGGAAAAGTGGTACAAAACCCAGGAACTGGTAAGTGTTATGTACCTGTACTGACAAATGCACATAAGGCCTCTTTCAAATTTAAAATGTCCTTTAATTCTCCTGTTACTGAGAATTTGAGTGACCTTGTCTGCTTCCTTTCCAGTAATACACAGGAGTCCCTGATACAGGGACCTTGAGTTACCCATTTCAGTATTTTGCCTGTGCCTTTGTCACATTGCTGAGGTGCTGCTAGGGCAGAAAAATGAGACAGCTGAGTCCTCCACTGGCTGAAAGTTAGAGAAATGTGTTAGAGATTAAACAGCCCGAGATCATCTCAAAGGAGGGATGCCTGAAAGCAGAAACCCTGGGAACTGGAACTGTCTCACTGAAGGCACAGAGCAAAGTAAGGGGATGGGCAAGGAGGGCACCCATCTTGGAGTGTGATAAGGCACAAAGCAACAGCTTGAGCCCCACAGGCACCTCGTCAACTGCAGTTCTCCTGACTGGAGTTGTGGGAACATCCCAGAAAGCACGGGATCTGTTCTTTCTCCTGACCTAATCTCCAGGCTCTTCTCCTGCATCCCGGAAGGGCATGCACAGCTCTTCTCCTGCATCCCAGATGAGATGCAATGTAACAGCTCCATCTCATTACTACTGCCAGGCATCACCCCCTCTTGCATGGGTTTTCTGTACTCAGTGATAAAGGTGCAGAGGAGGCTGCTGTGGGAGAGAGTTAAAGAGAATAACCAGAAGCTTCCTCAAAAATTATTGCCTATGAAAGTTCAAGTAAATGCAGATAATTATTTGCTCATTCTGACATGGATGAAAGGCATTCTTCCCATCAGTTTTACTGAAATACTGAAGTAAAAGAGGTTTTTTGCTTCTACTGAAGGCAAGGTTGGTAGGCTACAGCTGAGTTCTGGGATACTGACACCGAGCATGAAGAAGCAAAGTGAAGGCTAATCAGCTACTGCAGGAATTTAAAATAATCTTTTTAGCTTCACAAGAGGAAGAGTGTTCATGTGACACAGAAGTACAGCATTACTTTCTGCAGTTCACATGGTATCTCTGCACAGTAACTGCAGGCTATATTTCTCAATCCTGGGTGGAGCTTGGGAAAGCACCATTACTTCTTTCACATTTAATTTGAAAGACCCCACAACCCTTGCTGCACAAATCAGCAGGTTGGCTGAGGACTATTCATATGTCTACAAAGTGCTGTTCCAAAAGATAGGCACAAATAGAAGCGTAATTTCAGTCAAGGAACAAGAACAAGCATTTTATCTACTTGAAGCCAGAAAAAACCCCAACTTCATTTTTAAGCTACTTTCACCAGATTTTCTCTGCAACCCATTCTGTTGCACTTAAGCATAGAGTTTCCTTTAGATAAAGAATGGGACAGTCATAAAATCTCAAGAAAGTTTTTCTGTAGGTACATCTTGCTTAGACTCAGTTTAACCAGCCTCTTAGACTCACCAAACAATTTGATGTACAGACGCACAATTTCTCATCCTGGCAATCTCCCAGAGAGTGAGAGAACAATTGGTAACTAGTGTTTGCATGAAGTCCAAGAATGCATTTTATGGTCTACAAAATATAATTCTTTTCCTACCCTTTAAATCAAGACAGTAAAGATATCTGACAGCATGTTCGAGATCAGGGCACTGAACTACCCCCATTCTAACAGAAGGGCTGCTCCAGGGGAACCTTGCCTCCCTTAAAACTTTCCAACTCTGGTAGGAGCATAGCTCTGTTTGTAAAGGAGGGGCTGTAACTTTAAGCTTTGTAACTACTTTTAAAAGAATTTTAAAGGAAAAGCAAGAAGAAAAACCCCAGAAAATAGCAGTGCTCAGTGGTCATGCAGCTTGGTTCTGCTTTAATGTTGCAGAACATGTCTGCCCTGTCATGCTCCCCTCTCACCACACATGGATCTGAGGCACAGGACAGCACAGTCGTGCAAGGAGCAAAGGGGGCCCTCCAAACCTGCCCCCATCTTTCCCTTCACTTCCATCACCTGGAGTCTGGAATGGGAGCTACACATTTCCTAATTATGGGAAGCATTAACCAGACTCCTTCCGTATCCTGGTAGTGAAGCCCACCAGGAAATTCATCTCTACATGACAAAGATGCTGAAGTGGTACCATTTCCCACTGCATGTATTTGTGTGAATGTAAAAAAACCCCAGACATAAAGAGGCCTATCTTTGTACAACTCTGTCCTACATCAGTCATAAAATCATAGAACGGTTTGAATTGAAAGGGACCTTGAAGATCATCCAAAGTTCCAACTTTCCTGCCATGAGCAGGGACACTGAGACCAGCCTGCTCAGAGCCCCATCCAGCCTGACCTTCAATGGGGCATCCACAATTTCTCTGGGCAACCTCTTCCAGTCCCTCACCACCCTCTTAGGAAATAATTTCTTCCTAATATCTAACCTAGACCTACTTTCTTTCAGGCAAAAAAGGGTTGATTTATAAAGCACTTGGCACCTCCAGCTGTCAAATGCCAGCAGAAGCATGACAAAGGCAAGACAATAAAAGGATGCTCTGCAAGACAAGTGCCCCTCCAAAGGGGCCTCCCAGACTATCTTTGTTGGGAGGGGTTTCTTCACTCTTTCATTCAAATTCTCATCTCAGATCCTGTGAAGTACCTGTGAATGAGTGGCACAGGTGGGTGAGATCCCTGGGTAAAGGTGCTACAGGAGAATTTAGCAGTTTGCTCATTATTGTAACATGGCCTAAGAGGGTTTTACTGACAGTCATATTTTCTTCCACTGTTGGGTAAGTGAAACTCATGACTCTAATCACTACCACAAAAATTCCTGTCGATGTAGCAATTCTGGGTGAACTGCTGGGAGCCACTCTCTAGTAAACCCAGCAAATTTCATACTAAATTTCCTGTCACCTCCCTTGTGGTTTCCATGTGTGATTGGGCCTTCAATGCAACAAGGGGTAACTGCAGAATAGATGGCTCCAAGGGTTTCAGGCCCTCATGAAAACCAAGAACTTGCAAAATTCTCTTTCCCTAGGGTGGCAAGTTTTGTCTATTTTTTTAAAGTTAACTCAAAAAATGTAACCTTAAGGCAACCTCAGGAAGAAAGTCTTGGAGATAAGACTGGAACCAGCAATATTCTGACCTCCTAGGAGAAACTGGGAAGGTTTCTGTTGAGGTTATTTTGTTTTTCAGAAAGGCCTGCCTTGGAAAAAAACTTTCCACTGCATCATATCCTGGTCCACATTCCTTGCCGTAATCTTTTAGCTCAGATGTGTGGAGATGTCTTTGAAAGATGTAAAAGAGGTCGAGAGTCCCCTCAGCTAATTGTGCTGGCTGAGAAACAAAATTTGTGGGCTGGGGTAGGATTTGTGTCAGACTGACCTTCTACGAGACCAGCTACTCCTCTGAATAAAACCCTCTTGCTGCCTTTGCCAGAATCCTCCTGCCACTCAAGTATCATCTTGCTGTAACAAATTACTCCTAACCCAGGATTATGGCTCTTTCCAAATCCCTCCTAGAGAGCCGGGAAAGAAACGTTCCCTTCCCAAGATTCGGAACCCCATCAATAATTCTGGTTTTTGCTTCTCTGGTGGCACTAGGTCCTGGGGACACCAAGACTGCTGCACACATTTTCCTTCCAAGTAAAAGCTGGACGTCTCAATTGTCCATCAGAAGAGGAAAAGATGAAGGCTTGCCTTCAGATATCCATGGAAAAGACATCCCATCTGGCCAGAGGGAAAGATGACTCCTGGCTAAGTAGGAAGAATTATATTTAGGCGGAGGGCTAAGTGAATCATTTGGGATGAAAGCAAAGTAAAACAAATGAAGTATTCACTAAATCTGTGCTGTCACCTCTTGTTCCTGGGCAGCCACCCCATGTATTTATTTTCTGGTTTCCTCCAGCACCACCAAAACAATGCAATATGCATTTGGGTGTTTAAAAGAAGTATTTCTAAAAGTATTTTTAGTTGAATCATCAGCCACACAAACTCTTCCTCAAGAACACATAAAATGTTGTTATTTCTTAAAGGAGATGCAAACAAAAAAGATGTTAAAACAAACATGGCCCAGAATTTACACCATTATGCATTACTTTTCCCCAATTTAAAGGGCACCCCAACGAAAATAAGCCAAATTCCTGAAAATCCAAATAAATCCTGGCATGACTTTAGAAAGGCATGCTGACTTCCCAAGTAACTTTAGGTTATGCATTAAATGTAAGCAACTTTTGTTGAACTGGCATAGTTTACAGACTTAAGACACACAAAATGCACTACTAGAACTTTTGAAGAAATGTGGAGCTTTTTGTTTATTCAAAGAGAAAAATCTTCCTCAGTCAAAAAACTATGCTGACATATCCACTCCCTGAGCTGAAGAGACTAGAAACAAAAATCAAACAGCACAATGAACTAACACAAAATAACCCTTTCAGTTTTAACAAATTGGGAAAAAAAGAAAAGAAAGGAAAATACTCTTTTTTTGAATAGCAAGTTAAAATCATACATTGCTCCATGTTTCTATAGGGGAAAAAAAAAAAAACGCAAAAAAAAAGGGTTTTCTGCTGCACAGGGAAAAATGCAACATGCATGAGCCTGCATTCTTCCTCTCCAAGTGTGGGTGGAAGAGAAGCAGGAGGGGAAAGAAAAAAAAAAGAAAACCACACAACTGGAATTTTAAAAAAATCCATGTAGAAACAGTGTCTGGGAGGGGGCCTCTGTCCCAGGGAGAAGAGCACGGGCAGCTCTGCAATAGCCTATGTCCTGGAGGGACTCTGCCCCATGTGCCGGATTCCTGTGGCTGTGGAAGAGGTTTGTTTTGGAGAGGTGCGGGCGGCTGTGCCGCGCCATCCATCCGGCAGCGAACACCCAACTCCGGCCGCGGGGAGCGGAGCCCGCAGACTCCGCACACCCCACTCCCACATCTGCATCTGTCGCACTCCCATGCCACAGCCCCAGAGCTGAAACAAAGGAGTCATCAGAGCAGCCCTGAGCGTATAAATCTGTAAATAGCTGAAAATGTTGCTCTTGTTGCTAAATATAGTGCAGGCATTTTGAACTGGCTGGCCCGCAAAGCAACTTTTGTATTTATTTATTTAAAGGACCACGGTTTGGAAACATTGAGTGTTTTTTTAAGCCCGATAATGTATATATATTTGCTCTCTCTCAATATTAATATGCAAAAAAGAAAAAATTAAAATAACTTAGCAGGTAGTAGAAAAACAACTTCCATGTAAAGCAGTCAGAGAGCTGAGCTGAAAGACGTATTTGACTTTGCAGTGGGAGCAGAATCTCCTTCAAGGATGGTAAACCAGGTTCATACAGAATTAAATACAGAATAACTTCACCCGTGCACCCTGATACAATTAGCAAATGCTCTGCTCCCTGCGGGAGCTCTCCCCAGGATCGGCACATTCCTGCTCAGCCCCGGGAAGGGAGGGATGCGGATGGCAGGGCTGCCCGGGAGAGAGGAGGACAGGCACAGCCCCCGGGGTAGGGAACGCCTGCAGAACCCCACACTCCATGGCACAAGAGGGATGCACAGCTACTTCCCCTCCCAAAGCCGGCACAGGGATGCACATTTGCTACTAAACCCTGGGATCTGGGCACCAGCTCGCTCTGTGCTTTTGCAGGAGGGCGAGAGCCAGGGGCACAGCAAGCCTGTGCAGGAGGAAAGGGCAGCATTCCCCGGGAAGGGCTCTGGCACAGCAGCCCAGCCCAAACCACACAGGAGTCACTGCAACAGAGCACTCACCTATGGGATGCTCTCTGAAAGCCAAGGGCACAGCCCTGGACCTGGAGCAGCAGCTCAGACACCAAGGAGACAAGGTGACCCCCACAGCAGCTCAGGACAAGGATGGGGGAACACACGAATCCCTCATGGCTCCATTGGGAGAGCCACAGCCAAACTGGAGGCACCTGAGGCTTCACATGCCTGTGCCAAGTGCCCTGGACCCACAAGTGCCAAATAAATATTTCAGGTTTTAGCCTTACCTGCAACTGATAAAAAAACCCCAGTAGCTATTCGAGGTTTGTTACAGCTGTACAGCTGTCTTAAGAAAAAAGGGCAAAAAAAAAAAAGCTTTTTCTTAGCAGGGCGGGGGGTGGAAGGGGCTGCATCGACAGCTCCAGTAGCCAGAGGCACTTTGCAAGGAGGAAAGTAGAACTCACGATGTGGGCAGGCCTCAGGTTTCTGAGCCTCAGGGCACATCCAAGAGACACAGCGTATTTACTGAACAGCCGGGAAAGCAAAGGCTCCAGTCTTACAACATTTTATAATCTTATTGTGGACACTTATATTTTATAAGTACTTGAGGTTGAGGAGAGCAGGGCGGGGAGGGACACAAGAAGCCACGTTGGCTGTCTGGTGGGGTTCTGACAGACGGGTTTGTTTTTTAAAAATGAGGTAGGATGACTCCATATGTGGGTAATTATAAATGAAGTGACTAAGGATCAATGAGCTCCCTTTCATAGCAATCACTTATTTATTTATTTTAAAAATCACGACACAGCATTTCTGTTCTATTTCCAAGTCAAATTTATCCTAGGTGGAATCAGAGGAAGAAAAACCAGGTTCCTAAACAGATTTTTTGAGAGCATTAATAGACCTGAGAGCATCTGCGCAGGACAGTAAGTTGAAGTCAGCGTTTCTGCATGCTGCACAGCCCCATAACCTCAGGAGGGAACTTTCATCTCCACAGACCTGCACACGAAAGGTCATTACAGTGCACCCTGCTCCCACTAAGGAGCTTACCTCTCACACGTAACATCAGGCTTATTAAGCAACGTGCGATGATACAATAGCTGCTAATCTATTGAAAATTATTATTCCTTTCCTCCTGCCCCCAAGCAACACGGGGATTTGCAACATGCTGGTCTGCAGGACGGTTACCTGAAGGACAGAGGGAATTCAAACTGCCCTGCCCTCCCCATTCCCTGCGTGATCTCTCCCAGTGATTTCCAGTGAGGCTGTCAGGGGTAGCCCAAGTATTGTAGAAAAATTCCTCTGATTGTGTATGGGTTTAATCAGAGTAAAAAGTTGCATTTATAAAGGAAAAGGAGGAGAGGAAAAAAAAAAAAAGGAGAAAGAATTATTTCTCCAGCAAGCAGGAGAACAGCAAAAGAAAAATGCAGGAGCTCAATGCAATCATCTACCACCTCTTTTCATTGGTCCAGGAAAAGACTGGCAGCTTCTGCAAGACCTGCTTCAGGCTGTCATTCTGTGGAGTTGGATGTTTTGCCATCGCTTCTGAATGATAATTGGCTCAAAAATTAACACGCCTCAGTGTCCCTGTAGAAAGAGCCCTGTGGTCTCATCCAGTGGGGTCATTACCCGCCAGAGCATTCCACGTTTCCTCGAGAGGGCACGAATGGCCTGAACTCCCACACACTTCAGAGCAGTTAATTCACTCAACAGGGCAACGTATTCAGGTCAGGATTTTTCCAAGAAGCCATAAGGACTTGGGTGCCTGATTGGCTTTGCTCCTTTGTGAATCCCATCCCTTGCACTGCTGAGTGATTTAAGACCCACACTGAAGCTCTGTTCAAGGGGTCAAAAATTTGCAAATACTATGTGACTGATACTTTTTCATTTTAGAAATAAATTCAGAGAAGTTTGAGTCATATCAGAAAGTGCTTTTATTCTCAAAGTAATTCTAAACCTCCCCTCTCAGTTTATTAAGGCCATTTACTCTTCTCCTCATCTGAGTCCCTTATTTTGCTCCAGGATGAAGAAGAATACTCCTCTGTCTGGGGACTGATGGTACCCGTGGTGCATCTCTCTCATATAAATGTGTTTAAAAAAAAAAAAAACAGAGTCCTTTGGTTTTACTTTACTATGGAGTTAACACATCAATCATTCCACATACGTACACACCAAAATACACGGCAGACAAACCCATCTCCTATCAGTCCTGCACAATGATGCTTTAAACTTGTAAATATAATACATCAGGCCAATTCATCCACAAGTGTCGAGAACCTCAGGAAAGTTACTGCAGTTTTCAGTCTTTTGTCCCTTAGAAACTCTTATTACAATATGATCACCACCAAGGCCAAATTAGCAACTACTTGTGACTATCTTGTGCTGTACCTCATAGCCCAAGCCACGCAAAATCATACAAAATTGCCTACCTTATTACAGTGCAAAAAGAAAAAGAAAATCAAAGCAACCTCCTCAGACACACAGAGAATAGAGAAGATGGCAGTGGAAAAATGGATGGCGCAGTCATTCGCCCACACACATCGGGAGCATTACAAACAGAAGTGAGAAGAGAATTTAAAAAAATCTGGGGAAGTCCATACTATCTACTGTATGCTTGGGCAGGGAATGGTTAGAAATTTAATTCTTTTGTACTTTTACTAAAATAAGGGGGAAGGTAATTGTTTGCCAACAGACTTCAGCGACATCATTTTGAAATATAAAAAAACCCAGAAATGACAAAGCAAGGCAGCTGCAAGACAGGGCTACAAGGGTGTGAATGTGGCCGCTGCCAGCGCTGGTACCAAGTAACAGCTCCCCAGCCAGCCAGCCCGCTGCTTTCCCCATGCAGGAGGAATTAGAAAAGAAAAAAGAAAAAAAAACCTAACAAAATAAAATGCCAAGCCTGCCCTTCAGTAGGGCCTAGATTAATTGTGAATGCAAATGAAGCCCTTCTGCAGCACTAGGGTCCATTTCCAGGGAAATGTGTGCACCCGCCTCTGTTTACTCCAGCTCCAGCAATGCAGCACAACCTTCAGTCAAGCTATTAACTTGAACGTTGAACTTCACAGCACTGGCTGTCTTTCTCAGCCATTCTTTTGATGTTACCTCCAAAGCAAAAGATCAAAGACTTTGAGTGTGGTGAGGGGAAGTCCCAGGCTCTTAGCCTACCAGCCTGTGATATATGTTAAAATCCTGGCCAAAAGAGAGAGCGAGGGGAAAAAGAAAGGAAAAGCTAGCGAAGAAAGCATTCTGGCAGAGCGGTGACACAAGGAAGCGCCGCAGCAAAATCCGCATGCCACGTCTACCCGGGTTCATGACCCCAGAAAGGGGGCTTGTTTCTCTGCCCCCATAATTCCTGGCAGTGCTGGGTTATTCCCCAAAATCTGCAGCCCCCAACACCCCTCTGCCACAAAGCTGCGCCTCGCACGCTGCCCAAGACTCATGTCAGCAGCGCATTCCCAGGCAGAGAAGCATCCCTGGCTGATCCGTGGTGCCAGCCCACGAGCTCAGCAGGACAGGGAGAGGCAACACAGGATCGGGGCTCTGCAAGACATTGAATTTCCACGTCCGCCACAGGCTGCCAGGCCATCCTGAATGAGTCACACAAAAATAAACCCTTCGCCTCGGCCTTCCTGCTTGTAAAATGCGGATAATATTGCCCTGCCGGGATAACAGCCTATTCTTCCTTGTGGGGCCCCGGCAGGCAGCAGTGCTAAAGGCCGTGCTGCTATCTGCAGGGTCCAAGTCCACACACTCCCTCACATGTCACCACACCCCGGGAGGCAGGAGGGAACCCACAGCACAGGGACAGGCAGCTTCCCATCCCAAAGAAGGGACTGCATGGCAGCAAGACTGCTTCCGCCACGGCTCACCACTGTCACCCTGGCGCAGATCTGGATGCCTTTGGGAAGGTTGGTCCTGCAGGAAAACATCTAGAAAGCAACCATTTTCCCCATCTCTCAGCCTGTTTTTGTTTGTTGGGAGTTTGGGGCGTTTTTTTAAGGGGTTTCTGTGTTATTTTTATTTTAGCTACATGTTTAGAATGGGACAGGAAGGGGGCTATCTTTTTTTTTCCTTTTTTTTTTTTTTTAAAGATTCTATCCAATTATTTTCCCTTCCTGAGCCTTTTTTTGGGTTTATTTATATTCCCATAATACACAACAGCATTCCAGATTTAGATGGTGACACTTGGTTGACACGGTCAAAAGTGGATCCAGTGCAGCCTGTCTGCCAAACCAAGCCCCTCATCCATCAGCCAAAGTCCTTTTACCGCAGGGTCATGAAGGAATCACGGACTGTTTGTCATTCCTTTCTACCAATGTCCCTCCTAACTCTAGAAACCAAAACCCTCTTATGCTTGTCAGCTCCTCCTCTTCCCCACCCCCATGAATTCAGCTCTTGGCATTCACCAGCATAGAAAGCCATGGGATTCAAAACAGAAATTCTTCAAAACAGAATTCATGGCATTAAGCAGTAAGTAGGATATTCTGATTTTATTGTACTTTACTTACTCCTACTTAGCTCTAATCCTCACTCCCTAGACAGAGGCTCGCTCTCGCTGTCAGCGAAGTCGATAGGAATTTGGCTATTGACTTCAATAGAAGTGGGATCAGTTCCTCACATCTGTTGCACAAGGCACGCAATATGCAGAGCAAAAAGGAAAAATAGGTGGAGAGAGAAAAATAAAGTGGAAAAAAAAAGAGAGAAAAACCTCCACACTGAATTATGAAACGATAAATGAACACGAATCAGGACTGAACATAACAGTTGCAGGGGAGCTCCAAATCTGCAAACCAACGTCATCAATTCCTAGACCAATTCCTCCTTTCATAAAAAGGCAATCCAAATAACTTACAGGGGGGAAAAAACAACCCCAAAACACAACAAAAAAATGTTACTCTCCAGTCACAGTTTCTAATGCAAAAGAACCAGCTGGCCTGTCCAGCATAGCTTTTTCATGCCGAGGAATCCCTCAGCTCCCTTCCCAGCCCTCTGCTCCCCAGAGGTTTGGAGCATATGGAGAGAGGAACAGGCCAGCAAATGCAAGGAGCCGACAGGATCCCAGCCTGCAGAAGATGGAGCCGACAGAGCAGTGTGAGAAGTCAAGTACTGGTTGCTGCTCCACAGCATGAGCAGGATCCAAAATAAACAAGACCTAGATCTGGAACGTGATCCTGCCCTGCGTCACAGCCCTGCGATAATGCACCGGGAGTCAGGATTTCTTGGCATTGACCATGCTCCTAGCAATAAACAAGCCAGTTCTCTAGAGCTACAAGGGACGCAAAGGGAGTCGGGGAGGGACAGAAAGGGAGAGGAGGGAAGAAAGAAAGATAAATGAAAAATAATTATCTGCGTATGAGCCAAAAAAATGTGTAAAAGGAGTATGAAAAGAAAGAACTCCCAAAACTGGGATGGGAAGAAAGAAAAGGATATACAGAAACAAATTTTATACACCTCCTACCTGCAAAGATGCTGTTCAAGAATTCGGCATCTTGGCCGAAAAATTTCTCTTTGTGACAAATTAGGGGCAGCAGTGGTAGCTTACAACAGGACAGCTCCAAGATTCAAATTCTGTACCTATCTCCTTATTATTATCAAGAATTTCAAAGCCCTCTTTAAAAAAGGGTGAAAAATAAGTAAATATATAACAATCTAGCTGGCTCTTCAAAATTCCTGAAGTCTGTTTGCCCGCTATGCTCCATGGCAATTAGAACAGCTACTCTCCCTCTCTATTTATACTCCATTTCAATTGTGGTTCTTACTACGTGCAGCACATTCACCATGCCAGAAAAATCACTTAGCTTGGAAAAAGCCAGAAAGAGAATGATGAAACTGGGAAGCAAAAGAAGACAGGGGCAATGTTTTGCTAAAAAAAGCAGGGATGGCATTTGCACGCAGACAGGAGCTAACGTGGTGCCTGTAAGTCTCCAATCCACCCAAGCACTTAAGCACCTGCTTAACTTTTAAGCTGGAGCAGCCCTGAAGTTTGCAGTGCATTTCAAGGTGCTCCAAGGCATGGTGGATCAGCGCGAGTGGTGCTGGCCGAGTCGCTAACATTTACTGACTGCACATATGGCAGGAGAGGCTTAAAGCTGCACAGCAAGTGGCTTTCAAAACCATCAGGCCTGCAAAGAAAAATCAATACAATTTGCTTCTAACCACCCAGTGTTGAAGTCAGGTTTTTTATCGCTGACCCACCTTCTTGCTCTTCCATCCTGCCTGATCCAAAATGCCCATGTACTGGCACCGAGGGAAACCCCGGGTCAGGGCAGAGGGATGTGATGGGAACCAGAGGAGAGTGTCACATACCACTTGCTCTCACACGCGGTAAAAAGCCACCCCCTGCAACACAGAAATTCTCACAGAATTAAATCCCTTATAATCCCATTTAGCAGAAACAAGGTAGAGCGGTATGCTGGTGCTTAAGACATTTTAGTCTTTAAGAAAGTACATTTTGTTTAAAACAAAAAAAAAAAAAAAGCCCAGCCCAGTCTTCTCTTGAAAAAAAACTTGAATGGAAGACATTTTAAACTCCTCTGTGAAGGTACTTTTTGTTTGCTGGGGTTTTTTAAGGAAGTTACAAGGAAGAGAATAAACCATTGAATATTTTCACTAGTTCCAAATGTGATTATTTTTATGGTGGCCCGTACACATGCTGCCTATTTCATATGTACAAATAAATGTACTGACCTAATATTAAAACAACAACCAACTGCAGTGAGACTTAGCAGCATTTGCTACAAGACTGTACAAATACAAGCAAAATAAAACGTATGCTGCTTCCTAAATTAAGAGCTGCTAATTGTGTTTACAACTTCTTTCCCACTGGGAAATGCTATCTGTGGTCCAGCAGAACACCTTCCCCTCTCCCCCAGAGCAAATGACCTACCAACTAAGTACCAGCTTTATACTCAAGTTGGTCAAGTAGGTTTTTGCTTAACCCACAGGCATTTTTCATATTTCAAAGTTTCTATTAACTCCCTACTGATGTACCCTAAAAGAAGTTTTTAAGGGCTTGGAAGCACATAAATAAAATAGACTTTGCTGGACCAGCACAGACGAATTGAAAGTCTTTCACCTGCAGTGGTGGTGATAAAAATTTTAGATGTAGCTGCACACATGGCCCCTCCATAGACTTCAGATAGCCGTGATTTCCAGCCATTCAGCAATCTCCTGGCCACTGAGCTGCCTCAGTTATGAGACAAGCATCAGGACAAGACCTGGGGTTTGGGTTGGGTGTTTTGGGACTTGGTTTTCTTCTTTTTTTTTTTTTGGCTGTAGCAAAGCCCTCTTTAGCTGCAAGGCTGAAAGAAGCTGCTAGCCTGTACAGTGATGATAAGAAACCTGGAAGAGGAGAGGGAGATGGCAAGGAAGAAAATCTGGGAGGAGGGAGGGTGACGATGTGAAACCCTGAAGCAGAAAAATAAAGGTTTGCTTCAAAGCTAATGCTGTGTACTAACCCTTCTGCCCTGTTTGCTCTGCAAAGCACATGCCCGGCTGCAGACAGGCTGTGCCTGCAAGGTAGAAACTCTGAAGGAGTGACCAGAGACTCAGCTGCTTTACCGACCAAGTTCAAGCCACTAAAAAATGGATGAAGGCAAAACTGACCCATCCTCTGTGGTGTTGTATCAGCAAACACAGTCAGAACCAGTTACTGTCCCTTTTTAGCTCCCTTCTACTAACTTTGCACAATAAAAGTTGATAAAACCAGACAAAAAAGTAAACACATCTGTATTATTATTATTTTTTCCTTCTTTAGTCCCCAAGTGTTTTCCACATCTAAACAGAACTCCCACTGCAATGAAGTGCCTAACTGCAGATTCTGTTTAAAGACTTACTACAGGGGATCAGGTCACGGCTCTCATGAAATATCCAGCAATTAATTCTTTCTATAAAGTTCATTTGGCAAAAGAACCTTCAATCCTGCTTTCTCCTAATACAGCTTTCTGCTCCAGCTCCCGCAGCACATGTTAAGCTTGAGAGCATTTTAGGTACTGTCTGGGCTACAGAGCCATGACAAATTAAGCACTGCACAGTTGCATGAATGAAATGAATATATGGATCCACTTAAAGTATACTAACACTAATATAAAGGAGCTCCGACAGATAATCTGAAATTTTCTAATCCCTTACACTTTCCACCTGTGTGAAAGAATTAAAACCCCCATCCCCAAGACCACTCATGTGGCAGAGCATCCTTACTGCAGCCTCACCGAGCCCTGCACCATTGCTCTCCACTCAGCTGTGGGTCCCAGTGGATCAACTTCATACTGTCCTCCATCAGCAATCCTAAACAAACCTTTCCCATGTTGGTACCAGTCTGTTTTACTGTCTTTTCTCAGGCTCGCTCTTTTGATGCATTTGAAGTAATTTTCACCACCTTCCAGAGCTCCACCACCCTGGGCAATCACAAAATCACACTCAGCAGCCCCACAGAGGGTGAAACATTGGGCAATGCTCACCATTATCACCACTACCAAGGGCAGCATGGAACAGGAGCAGAAAGGCTACGAAAGGCATTGTGTATACCCTTCATGCAGGAAAACATTTTCCCTCAAGAAAGAGATGTCAATATACTGAGAAACATATAGATTTCATAAAGGCAAAAGGAAGGGATGCTGGTCTCAAAAATCAAACAGATATTCTCCATATCCCTTATTAGAGACATGAGGCCATTTCCACTTCAGTTCTGCTCAGGAGGGATTTCTCATACATTTCACATGCAAACATCCCAGTGAAAGCAGGACTTATGAAGAGACAAGAAAAAACACACCATATCCTCGGCAGCTTAAGATCAACTTTGCTAGCATTCACTAAATATTCTTGGGAATCCTGCCCTGTAGCCTCTCACGCAGAGACAAACCCTTCTCTACCATTTCCCAGACAGATATCAGAGCCCCAGAGAAATGCAGCACAGACCTTTTATTTCTGCTCCCCATGACATGCAGCAGGTCTGAACAGCAGAAACACTGTTTGTTTGTCATTACAACTTCTGCATGTGTTTACAGAAGACAAACTAAATACCTTCAGATTATTATCAGGGTATAAATCAATTGGCAGCAGACACTTTGGAAATCAACACAAACTTTAGTTATTCTAGAACGAAAAATAGAAAAAGTTTTCCTTGTGCTTTGACTCTGCCTCATCAGCTTTATTCATATTCCCCAAATCACATGGTTTCCCACAGCTGCCATTAACTATTTTCATTTCAATTTTGATTCTGTGATTTTAATTCCTCCTTTCCAATAATGGTCAAACTTACTGACAGAAGCAATGCCACTGATAAAACTATCTCCCAAAAAAAGTCTCACCTGATTAACTCTGATGAGTTGAGTGGTGTTAAATAAACGTGAGATTTTGAGGGATCTTACGTTTATTTAACATCACTCAGGCAGATGGCGAGTGCCAAGGTGATTTACAGATAGTGCTAATAGATGTAAATATACCTGGGCAGGAACCACCAGGTACAGACCATCCGGATACAGATACAGCACATAAACATCCAGGCAGCAGACATGCCAAAGCCATGTGTCTTGGAAACACTTGCCTTAGTTGTCTGATGGCTGTTACTGGCTCTCTGCAGCATCATAACTCTAACCCCCCCAAAAAGAAGTGTAGAGCTATCCTATAAATGACATCAAGCCAAAGAAAGACCTTGATAAAGGCTACTGTAAGGAAAGCTCCCCTCACATGCTTGATTCTACCACCGTATGTAGAAAACAAAACACACAAAATGTATCCAAACATAAACATAAAGGTCTGTGGATAATTCTGGTGAACTTGTTAAAAAAACAACTCTGTTGTTATTCCTTCAACCAAATTCTACCATGTGCATGGAGCGGGAAGAAGTGGCGTGCCTGATGATCAACCTTGTGCTTGTGCACTTGCAGTTATTAACACAGAATGTGGGAGCAGACGGGATTTTGGAAATGCTGAGTATTTAACTGGTGAGCAAATGCTTCCTCTTAACCAAGGCATTGCTTTAACTCAACTGCCAATGTCACCTGGGCTGCTGGAAGCTAGGGAAATTTGAGTTCTTCATTCCAGTGGGGAAAGCAGCCAGACCTGTCCAGGATGACTAGCCAACCTGCCAAAGCCCTTCCTCCTCATCCTCTCAGTATTTCCTTATTCAAAGGACAGTTGTAGGAACTTTCCGTTGCCAGACCTCCTCTTTTAATCTCATAATAAAAAGCCAGGCATGGGAGACTTGGAAGATTTTTTTAACTTTAAAAAAACCCCTATATAGTACTTTGATTTAATTTTTTAATACACTTCCCACATGATCTCCATATCCAGGCATTCTTTGATACTGTCTTGCACCCATCCAGCAATGCACTCTCTAAGCCAAGCCCTATTTAAAGGCCATTCCCACAAGGAAAGTACACTCAGCCCCATTCTGCACAGGGGCAGGACAGAGGAGAGGGAGTTGGAGTAGTTTGCTCCAAAAATGAAAACGGGAAGTTCGTGACAGAACTGGAAATAGATCCCACATCACAGTTCTCCATCACGTGCATGGCCCCATGCCACCCCCAGCCTACCCCCAATGGTGGGTGATGTTCTGCCCTCCTGCAAAGGCCACCCTGTTGCCACGTGAGGCTTCAGCAGGAGCAGGAGCTGTGACAGGGGGCAGATCTGGGACCCACCAGGGCAGGCAGCACACCAGCAGCAAGGCTGACCGATGGCACCAGCGATGAAAAACGAGCGGGGTCTCGGGTCTCCGTCCTGCAGAGGAACCGGCACTGCAGCCGTCCGGGCACGGCAGGCTGTTCCCACTCTAGCATGACTTCCCCACCACTTGCTATTCCGGGATATTGTCCTGCTTTTGAGGCTGGGAGAAAAATAGCCTCAAGTACAGCAGTCCCATTCAGCACTGCTTCCCCTCTCTGCACTCGGGTCACAAACGTAACAGGTCAGGTCACACAAAATGCTAATATTAGCAGATAACAGAGACATTTTTAAACTTCTAAATTAAACTAAATTTGCTAGGACAGGCAGGTCATTCACCAAGTTATCCCTTGGTTTACTCCTTTTTTTAGCTATTGAAATGGCCTACAGCAGCACAGTCCCAGCGTGAAGCCCAACCAGCACAAAAAAGTGGGATGTTGGCAAGGTGGAGCCAGGAACACGACACCTTTTCATGCACCATCTCACTCTCCATCCCAACCCACATCCTTTTCTCACTGTCTAAGTGCCCTTTCTCCCCAGCCTGCTGGGGTGGAGGGATGGCACCTTGGATAAAGCTGCCTCTGGTACATATGGAGGGCTGGCCGTGCCCAGCAGCACCTGCAGCCTCCGGGGCACAACTCTCCTGTACCTGCACCCTTGGGCCAAGGAGACCGATGCTGGCACAGCAGGGTCCTTATTCAGAGAAAGGGTCACTCCCCAAAACGTGTTTTTGAATAAATACCCCTGGATGACTGTGAAAACAAAAGGGAAGAAGCCAACTGTATGCTGCCCATACACGTTGATAATAACGGGTGCAAGAAAAATGAAAGCAGAAGTCCCCAGCCTCGTTACCTGAGACTTCATGGTGAAAGGACAGGCCTTTCTCCCACACATGGCATTTATTTTTCTGTGGGTTGCTTCATTCAATAGCAAAACCAAAGCTAGTCACAGCCCTCCTTCCCACTGCTCTGATACCATCCGATACTTTTAGTGACTTGGTGTCCAGGGTAAGTGACTTGTGCTGGTCAACACAAAGATGAGGCAATTAAACTCCCAGGACAAGGCTAAGGCATAAGTGAATGCTCCTAAAAAACATTTCAAGGGACAGAAATAAAACTTCTCTAATTTAGATCCCCTAAAATTAGGTGCATGGGATTTCCTACACCCTGACCCTTGGTTTTAGTTTCAACTACAACTTAACTTCCCCAGAAGAGCTCAAGGATGACACAGCTTTTTTTTTTTTTTTAACACAATTAATCATCTTCATATAAAACACCAACAGAGGTCACAGGGAGGAAAAGACTGAACTTGAATTAAGCACTGTCAGTTTTCCTTCTTCCAAGACTTCGGAGCAGTTATGAAAAATACACTTTAAATGAGAAACAGACTCATTGCTGGGAAGTCAAAGAGAAGGTGGGTAGTGTGGGGAGTAGGTTATTGCAAACCTCCAGAGGAAATCCTCTGCAGAGAGCCAAGAGCTGTGGCTTCCTAGCAGTGGATTTCTGGCTGAGCTGTTGTCCCCAGAGCCAGCTCCCAGCAGAGTCAGGGAAAGGGGCTATGGGGGAACAGTGTGACCACAACAGCCTACATGAGAGCCAGGACAGGGCAAGCCCCAGGTATTTTGGCAGCTGTTCCCCCACTCCAAGCTCCTGCTTCAGGAGTACAAACACATCAGGCGAGCTGGGGGATGGCGACAGTCACAGCCGTCCTTGACGGCAGAGCAGAAGAAAGAAGAGTCTCACCCTTTTTTTCTCCCTTCTCCTTAAGAGCTTGCTGCCTCACAAAGCCCTTAGTCACACTTGATTTTTCCAGTCCCTTTTGCACAAAATGCGGCATAATAACAAAATAAAACGGGGACCCGGAGAACAATGAGTTCAACAGATTAATGGACAGGCGCAGCCATCTTCAGCTTTTATAGCCATCAGCCCTGAAGAGCACTCCCTTCCCACAGCCTTTGAAATGAGCCTCAGCAGTCCTTGGACCTTTCAGGCAGCTGACAAACACACACCTTCCTTTCTCAACTAAATCCTGAAGATTCATCTTCTGCCCGCGTGCACGTCAATCTTATCATCATTATTAAAGTTTTATCGGCACAACAATGCAAACTCTGAGCACAATGCATTAACCTTGTAAAAATAACTGAAAGAAGCCAGGTAATGGAAAGAGCAGGGGAAAGCTTTTTCATCTCTCTCCCTGAAGACAGAGGGGGGGGGGAAGAATCACGCAGCTCTCTCAGCAGTGCTGAGTCATCACAAAAAGGATTTCCAATCTCTCCCCTCATCCCTCGAAAACCACCCACAACTTCTTGAAGACACCTTGAAAGTACTGTCCTCCAACCCAACGTGTCAATTGAAATTCCTTTCTTAAAAGACAACACAATTCTGTTCCACTACGGCATATTCAAAAGAGGAAGGGGAAAAAAATATATGTCAATGTCCAGGAAAGTAGGAAAGGTTACACTCAGCAGACAAGGACTCCTATTTTCACCATAGCAACAAGCCTATTTGCAATATGGCCTACCTGCATCAAAGAGCAGCCACAAGAAGCTAAATGCAAGTCTAGTGGTACATTCAAGCACTAAGATGAAGAAGCAGCTCACATAAGCACGTCAATGAAACACTTCCAATTACATTACATGCACAGTTATCAGCATTTGCTCTGAACCTCCTTTCTTGATGTGTTTTTGTTTGTTTGTTTGTTTGTTTGTTTGAATCCAGGTAGGTCCAGCAGGGAAGGGGGGTGGCATTATGGAAGGTCCAGGTGCAGGGGAGGATCAAAAGGAAGCAATCACAGTGACGTGGGTTTTAAAAGGGGAGACTTCACTGGGAGGCATTACAAGAGGAGCTTGTTAGCCAGGACAGAAAGGGGAAGTTACTCACTGATTGTTAGTTTGCTTTTAACAGGGTTAAAGTATGCAGCAATACACTGTTCTAGTCCTCCATTCACCAACAGAGAGCAGATATCATCTTCACACCTCAAACACCTGATAAACATCCCCATACTTGAGAGTGAAAACTAATGGGCCACTGGAAATTATGATCGGAATAATCATCTTATTCCCAAGAGTAATGCTCAGGTGGGAGAATACACCTGCATCCCTCTCCAAAAGGAGTACAGAATACTACAGGGACAGCCATAACTCACACAGGACTCACATTTATCACAAAAAAGTCTACCACATTTAGTGATACAACAAGCAGCAACCTGACTGATCTCTCAGTATAATTATTGCTATTAAAAAAAAAAATTATGCTTAGACACTCTAAGAATCCCATATTCAGCCTCCAAGCACCTGTCTACTGCTGCTTCTTTTAAAGTCCCTACATGTAAGAGCAGCTGCCCAAAGAAGGTCTGGCTTTTAAAAGAAGTGGAGGGAAGATCTTAAAACCACTTTCTATCTACAAGAGAAGTGGCAGTCATTTCACTCGTTCAGGTAGGAGACTGAGGAGAATTGGTGATGACTGGAAAGTGGACTAGAACAAAAAAACTCAGACAGATGGTACATAAAAGGAACTTAAGCCATTTATTTGTGATATTTGAAATATATATGGAAGCTTCTCTTAAGCAAGAACTCAAACAGGTCATAGCAGAGATTTGTCACACAGGCCAGGAAAAGGCAAGACCATCTCAGACACTCCCATTGTAAAGGTGCCCATCAAAACTGCAAGCAGCAGTTCAGGAAACTCAAAAGATTGACTTGTTATCAGCTGAAAATAGAGTCATGTATTTCTAAGTCATAATTAGATGAAAAACAATGCAGATAAGAACAACACAAGGGAGACGAATTTGCAAGTGTGTTCAGAAATCTATCAACTTGAATTTGACTTTTTTTATCTTTTTTTTTAAACCTGAGGAAAAGGAAAGGCAAAACTGAACAAGTAATGGCCTACACAATCACCAAAAAAAGCTTAAGAAAAATCTCTGCTTAAAAGAGAATGCACCAAGTATTAAACAGACACTTCACTGTGCAAACCTCTCTGCTGCTGAAAACATTTGCAAGACACCCTTTCTATTTTCCAAAGCATTGCTTCATAACACCTCACTTCCACGAGCCTTCCATGGCAGTCAGTGGGAGGTACTGGGAAACTGGTGGCAAGAGCTGGAATGGGGTTTCTCCATGGGTGAAGGACATGCTGCTGGCTGGCCAGAGCCACTCCTCCTCCTTCTCCTCAAAGGTCGGGCAAGGACCTGAACAGGATTCAGAGAGACAGAGCTACATGCCACAAAATGAACAGCTTCACACTTAGTCCATGAAGGGAAAAACACAGAAGAGGGGTGATGAGCAATCTCTGGTTGAAGCCTGAGTTGCATATTTTTCTGATTTTTTTATGCCATGCTCCTACCTTTACTGCATGTAGAAATGAACACCTTAAAAATCAGTTCTGGAATTAATTAAACCGAACTCGTACAATCTCTTGTGCAATTGCTAAAATCAGGCCACATTTCCATGATGTTTATCACACATCTGCAGTACCAGATCATCCAGCATCTCTCCAGTTAGGGTGTGGGCACTCAATTATGTTCTTGTCAAATTAACAAGAGACCATGGTATGGAGTTTATGTCCATGGCAGGAGGCCAGATGATACCTGATCTGGCATGAAGTCTGCCAGGACACTCAGGCTCCAAAAGTTTTTAAAAACCTGAAACTGGTAGAGAGGTTTTATACAAGTTCAGTACTTTGTTTCCTGAGGCTGCAGCAACCTGTCTCCCTACAATCTGATTAGCTAGTCTGTGCAGCCAAAAACTGGGTTTAGAATTAGAATTAGCTACACCGTCATTTCCAGCTCTGCACGCATTAAGACAACAATATAGACCACTGCTTTAAGAAAGTGAACAGGGAGTTGCACTCAGTGGAATATGCTGATTTCTAAATCGAACCCTTATGTAAACACAGGCTACTTTGTGTCTAGATCCTGTTTGAATGCTCTTGTTCCTATTGTACAAATGGGGAAACTGAGACAAACAGCAATTAAAGGAGATGCCTGAGGTCATGTCTTAGGTCTAGCAATCAGCAGAGGAATCTGGATTCCCAACTCCTACTTGTATTTTTTAACCACTAAACCACGATCCTTCCCAGTTCAAGTACAGTTTCAAGTTCAAGGATTCACAAAAAAAACAGGAGCAGACTCTGCTAGACGCATATGCAGGCGGCAATGTTTCTCAAAACACGAGTAACCTTCTAAAAAATCTAACTATTTAAAAAAAGAAAAAATTCACTGCAATATAGTCTTAGTTGGAGCCTGAACATTTTTTCACCAGGGAAGCAAAGTAAATACAAAACCAGTGACATCTAAGCACACAGGCCGATTACAGCTTTACTTTCAAAAGAGCTTTGATTGATCTTTTTTGATAGACCTGAAATAAATTAAACTAGATTGACTCACTTGAGAACGGACTGTAATCCTTTAGTCAGATCCTGAAGAACTCAAACCAAACCAGCTGTTAATTTAGGCTTTATAAGATAAAGCATGAGAAATCCAACCTGATGTACCCCAGAGCAATGGCTTACATCATCTCTGCAAGCAATCAACTTGCTGCTTCTTTTAGGAACTAATCAGTGCTCTCTACCATGTGGGTGCCAAACTTGTTTTCCGCCTCTCCAGCAGACTCTGCAGCCAAAGTAGGAGGGAGGAAGAAAGAGCGAGGGACAAGAGGGTGTAATTTAAAAGATTCAGCTGCTGACTTCATGAAACACATTGCACAGGCTGTCCCAACTTTGAGACAGGGGGAAAAAAAAATAAAAAACCTCATGAGCCAATATACAATAACTATTTCAATTCAAACAATTGCTGGATCTCGGTTGGGAATAAACTGCCCAAATCAACATTCACAACTTGGAAGGGGAAAGGAGGGGAAGGAAGAGAAGAACCCACACATTTGAGGAACCAAATACAGACAGACAAGGAGAGAGTCAGTTATAGCCTTACATGAAACAACAAAGGCAAAATAAAAGGTGGGGCTTTTCTGCTCTCCCAATCCAATAATAAAAACATGCCCATCAATTTATCTCATCCTCACATCTAAGATTTAGGTTGCAAAAAAACACTGCTTCCTGAAACACTCTGTTTGCTGAACCTAAAGGGATCACACTAGAAATCCAATTCAAGGAATTGTGGTGCTTTCAAACTGGTTTTGTCCATCAAGGATATGATAGCAATGAGGGTTCTCAGGTGAAGGAAACAGGAACTAATTCTTACAATAACATCAATGTGATATATGTATATATAAAAGCCATAAAAAGGGACATGCACCAGGCAGGAATAGCACTCTGAAATAATTCACAGAAGTCTAACACAATTCAAATGAAAAAAAAAAAAATATATGACTTCTAGTCATAAATCTTATCTAAAGGGAAAACTGGGAAGCAAGTCTTAGACAAAGTTTGAATTCCACCAGACACTCAGCAAACCCTTGGCAGTAACACCTCCAACAGGGTGACTTCCTCCCACAAGATGACAGAGTGTCCCAGCCAGGTACTTCTGGGAGGGAGCACAATGCAATCTGGGTTAAACACGTGAGAGCTTCCCAGAGAAAGCCACAGCTCTGCAGAAGGTGAAGCTGAAAATTACTCTAGGTGCCCAAGGTGGCACTTGCAGTCTCTGTGACAAGAGGACCACTCTTGAGGCAGCTTTGTAGAGCACTGGGAGGTGGGGAGAGGAGAGGAAAGAAAGAGGAAAAGCAGTGCAAGTGTCATGGGGATTGAGCAAATCAGATCAGCCGAACTACTAGTCAGGCAGAAAATGCCCCATCAGTGGGTAGTTCCTGTATGCTTTGTTTTATTACAGTAAATTAAATTCTTTTTTAGAGGACTCCAAGCAGGATTTCATTGATTAAGGTCATAGTTAGCTCTTCCAATTACAGGAAAGGAACATGGCAGGGTCTTCTTAAGAGCTGTAATGCTGGTTTATATTCCTATTCTTCAAGGTAACAATGCCGTGCTGAAACATCAAACTGGTGTTCTGATTATCAAACTGTTATTAAGTACAATACCTGCACACATTTTCCTTGGTTCAGAGTATAACTGAATACAGCAAAACATGTTCCTAGTGCTCACTAGGAACACCTCTCTAGTGCCCAGCAGCCCTGTTCAGCATCGATCAGAAACAAAGTCACAACATGGCTCTGGTCAGCAGTGCTCCAAGGAAATTGTGGGCAAAGGAGAGGAGACTATAAATGCCTTGAGATACTTTTGGAGACTGTCCAGGAATAACAGAGGTGGCCTCGGATACAAGCTTGCACTATGCAGTTTTATCCCAGCAAACAAGTAGATACAAGTAAACAGCGTTGCCTCACACATGTCCCAGAGGCGCTGCATACTTCAGCCGTGCGAGCACTCAGATTCTCAGCACTAACACGCTCCAGCTGTGTGGCAGCTCCCCACCTTCCCAGCCCCTGCCCTGACCCTCCCCAGCCAAGAAACCAACACTGCCAGACAGGGCATGGGCACGTATTATTTGGCCATCAAGGAGGTGGTCCTACCTTTCACCACCATAAACCTCTACATGACAAATAGAAGCAAGAGCTCATACTCAGCTCACTGTCTTTAATACCTAGGTCTGCCCACATCAGCTCCTTGCAAGACTTATATCAACTCAACCTCATTATGTCTCACTTTCCCCACCTAAAACACAACCAGCACCACCTCAGGCTGTCCTCTTGGAACTTCAACCACATAAACACCACAAGATGCCGGGCTCTCCATGCCATTACCCACTCAGGTCTTCTTAGTTTATCACGGTCCAACAGTCAATTTTAAAATCTTAGCTCAATTTTACATCTATTAAACAGCAAGCAGACATGAAGTATGGAGGGGACAAAGAGGATTGTTGAGGCAGACACGATACACAGCTTGGCTCCATTTGCCATTCCATGTAACTTTCTGCATCGCTGAAGAAAGATCCAGCAAACATTCAGAGGAAAAATAACAAATAATCAGCAGAATAGGGAAGAGAGAGATGTCTCCACAGACCTCCTTCCCTATTCTTTTTCTTCATCTATCCATAAATTATTTCCCCTGACCATCTCTGATGTGGACATACATTCCAATACAGCTGTAGGACTACACAAGGTCTCCTCTCCACAACCATTCCTAGCACATGGGAGAACATGTCCAAACCCTGGGACAAATTCATGAAGTCCTCAGGCCTTCAGTTATCACAGTCTTCGATCTTCAGTTAGGAAGGGCACAACTCTCTCTAGTTTCACCACAGAATTAGCCTGAGCCTTTTGGATTCCAGGCTTGTTTCTGTGGGATTCTGAAGCTCACAGAAAGAAGAAAAAAAAAAAAAAAAAAGCAAAAAATTTACTATCTCCGAAGGGGTGAAGGCACATTCACCAAGAGGTATTTTATACTATTGCTAGGGAATCTGATCTTCTATGCAGAGATTCTAAGTAGAACCTTGCTTACTGCTCAGGGAAACAACTTCAAAGAAAAAAAATTGACTTTTTAATCCCAAAGCAAAAAAAAATTCAAGGAATTACTTCATGAAGTATTATTCAGGGTTTTTTTAATTAACTAAGTAACAAGAGTGCTACTGTTGCCTTTATAGGAACCATATTTGTTCACAAAGTGAGAGTTTGGAGGTAGGGTTTATAACTATGTGTAAGTCTGCAAAGCAGAGTGGCTGAGAAAACAATATTAGTTACAGATCACAAAATCATATTGAATCCTTCACAGAGCACCATCCAGCATTTGAGACATCGTTGTGCTACACAGACTGGCACAGGCACTTTGTTGTGCAAGATAGGTTGCAGAAAAGTTTGATGCAAACTTTATACCCTTTTATTTGTCTAACAGCAGTGCCCAAAGGCACCACCAGAGAACAGAGTCCTTTTGTGCTAAGTACTGTACAAACAAGAGAGTGAGAAAGATTGACCCTGCCCAAAAAACAGATGGGAGTGAACCAGGGAGGCACGGAAAAGGGAAACTGCTTAAATGAGAGACCTGTGAAATGCAACATCGATGCTAAGGAACATTATTGCCTGTCTGAGCGGGTGACAAACTGAGAGGCAGTAACAATGAGTAACAAAGAAAACCAGTTTCCTGGATCTCCCCAAAGACTGATCCCTGTCTCAGCTAAAACAAGTGTCCCTGAGCAAGCATCCCAGGAACTTCCTACAACATAATCAAGTACTTCCACACACCACATCCAGCCTTCGCAAGCCCGGTGACTAAGAAAAAGAGAGACGAATGAGCTGGCTTTGTTCTGCTGCAAAGTTGGGTCCCTCCCCTCGCCAGGGGAATTAAACTCCTGTTTCTAGTGCTGCAGGATAAAGCATCAGGTTTCAGAAATCATGGCACTTTTAGCTACAGGAAGAGCTGCCAGCAGCTGAGACATAAAAACTGCTCATCTCTGACTTGCGGTCAGAATTAACATTTAGGGATATTTCCACAGACAAACAGATAAGGAGGGAATGCTCCCCTGGCAGATTTATTAATCTGTAAATGCTGGCTGAAGACACTGAGCCGTTCGGAGCAGTGGAGTCCCGGGGAGACGGATTAGCGGCAGAAGTGTCGATGAGGTGGCCGTGGGTGCATAATGCTAATTAAATATAGTCTGCAATTTATAAAATGAGTTTGTGTATATAAAGCTACATTTCTCACCACTAACCACAGAAGATCGTGTAAAATCACCTTCTACAGCACGTGGGGGGTTATACACTTATTAATTGGAATGAGCCATCAGGGGGTGTTTACTGTGCCTATAAACCGTACCCCCACTCCCATGAAAGCACTGCTACATCACCCAGACACTACAGTCCTGATGCTGCAAGCCACAAAAACAAAATAAAATCCTCAAGCAGGAGAGAATTCCTTGCAATCAAAAGAGATGGACAAGCAGCAAAATGGTATAAAACAGGCAACAAATTTCCTCTTCCTGCTGCCTCTAATTTCATGCCTATCAATAAGATGAATTATTCTGCTGCTCTTTTTCTGTGTAGTCTTTTGTTTCCTAACCCCAGGAAGATAAATTATGTCAAAGTATAGGCTTCATCACCCCAAGCCATGGGCCCCAAACTATGCACGGGCCATCTCGATCTCTTCAGCATATTTTCAAGAAACGACATTTCTCTCTAGAACCATCTGTGCCTTGGAGGATGCAATTCAGTTGTGCTCTTGATACAGAAAGTCTCCTTTACTTTTAGGAAGACATCACACAGACAAAGACTTCTAAAAGGTGTTTATGGTCAGACTATGGTTAAACTAGAAAGCACCATTAGTTCTTTATTAATTACCAATTAATTAATTGACAGCTTTAGTTCTCAATCCAGTATTATTAATGAGTTGATCATATAGAGATGAAAGTGGAGCTGTACAATGAAAGACTGTCCTATAAAGGTTAGCCTATCATAAAGAAGGATTCTGCACAGTGTGTGAGGGGGTGGGGAGCAGTAGTGACTGAATCAAGTACTTTCATCACTACTGGCTTTCCCAAGGTTATTGATGGGAGCAAACAGACCTTCTATTTCTCAGTTTTATCATATGTCTGACCGTATTTGATGTTGCTTAAACAGTAAAAGATCTTAGGAGCGCGATGCTAGGAAAAAAAAAAATTAGCTTTCACCTTCAAGAGGTTTCCATTGCTCTCAAACATGTGAAAACACAAGAGTTTTCATGCTTGGTAAATTTAAAAAGCACAAATTCTTCACCTTCCAAACATTCATTATCAACCTTCAGGCGGGAAATTCAATTGTCCTGAATATTTTTTCTTCAATATGTATTTTATATAGGCAATATGAAGTAGAAGGAAGTAGCATTCAGAGTCACTTGTAGTAGAAATTAAACCATTTCTTTAATTCTTTTAATTGTCATTTTTAAATAATTTAATATTGCCCTGAATTGGTGAGGTATTAGACATGGACAAGGTTCTGAGATAAACAGCTCTTCAACCAGTTTCAGAGTCAGACTTGTCCTTAGGTAGCTTTCCTGAAAGTGAGAAGTTCTGTCTCCAACCAGTTCGTCATGGTCAAGGAGAGGAATTTTACCCTACAGTAATTCTCAAGCATTTTTCCTACTTATCTACCTTAAAGATCTAGCTAAAAATGGGACTTGCAAACAGCAGAATTAAGAACTCTGGAAGCTAGGCTGAACATTGCTGATAAAAACCACAAAACCAGAACTCAATTGCAAAGTAGGCTAAAGAGCACAAACTCAAAGATAAAAAGCCACTCTCGCTGTAAATAACAACGATAACAGAACCACTAAAGCAGAAATCAAAACCCCATGTACTCTGCTTGTGGTTTTTGACAGAAAACCAATTCATTTGGTTCCCCTCAATTCGCACACCAATGCAACCAATATTTTGCATACTGATTGGGGGGGAAAAAAAAAAGGGAAAACAAACACAAAAAACCCCAACTCCTCATGTAATACATACGCCCATCACTGTCTAACTGCAAAATAGCACACAAAAATGTAAGTCAATACAGATTTTTTGTAAATACCTTGAAACATGATTTATGCAAAAATCTGTCTTATAATATTTATGCTAGCTAGCTTGAACTTTTCCCAAAAAATGAAGCACTGGGTTTCCAACTAGCCTACCCAGCCCATCCTGCATGCTTAAAACATGCTTTTCTTCTACACTTTGAAAAATACTGTTTGCCAGAAAACTCAGAAGATGGGAAAACGCTAAATATATGCAGCAAATGAAAGCTGATGCTGTTGCTAGAACTATTAACCACTCTGTTCCCTGGCAGGTTGTGATATTAGGGTGGGTTTTTTCTTTTACCATTCTGTTTGTTCCTTGTTAGGAAAAAAATAAAAACCATCAACAAATAATCACAGCATCACACATTTCCAGATAGACTTTGAAGTTCACAAAGTTGTTGAGGTAAAATTCACAGCCCTGTTGCTGAGATTTGGTTACAGGCAGCCCTATAAAAGCTGACTTGCTAGAGTAATAGTTCATCACCATTAAAAATAAACATATTATATCATTATAAAAATGGGAGTTTAACATCCAAAAATTACAAGATCAGCATTTTGCTCTGAAACAGCTCTTGGAAATGGTAGAATCTGTTTAAACCCCTAGAACAATGTCTAGGAGAAGTATTTTGTGTGAGCACAGTTTCTTACAGGATTGTAAGCACAAGAAGACAGGTCCTCAGTGGTGTATTTGGCTCAAGTCTCACATATTTTTTCTCTTGTAAGTTTTGGTTGGACTACAGAGCCCTCCAGCAGGAGTAAAGTATGGTAGCATGGCAGGGAAATCATTCTTTAGTAAAACTGTCCTATTGACTTTGGAGTAGAATTTTCCATGAGATTGCTATAATCAATACAACTTTTGCTCAGACTTTAAGAGGAGAGGGAAAAAAAAAAAGAAATATGCGCGTGGTCAGGGAGAAACAAAGCCTGAAATGTGTCATGCAATCTGGCTTCTCATGGCTACCCCAGTCCAAACACTTCTGAGAATATGAAACCACAATGCCATCATGAAAATTCTTTCATATACATAATTATTCAACACAATCAGCATCTGGTAGGAGAGAAAAGAAAGAAGTCCAAATACACAGTTCCCATCCTCACAAACTGTCAGCTGGCATAATCAGTCAGCAGCTTATGCTTTTACGTATGATTTTGGTCAGAAGTCAAAAGGAAAAGAGAGTTTCAGGAGAAGGGAGCATTTAAAAAAACAAAACAAAACAGTTCTTTCATTTCACCCAGCTCTTATTTACTTTAACCCCTCTTCTCCAAAGTCCTTTCAAGGCATCCTCTGTATTTTGGAAAATGGTGCTATAACCTTGTGCCTCAGCCTAAGTATTAGGTAAGCAGTGCTAGTTCTATTTCATAGATGGGCAAACTGAGGCAGAGATAACCAGGCCAAAGGACAAACAAAACTGTCTGTAACAGTCAAAAGCCATCTCAATCCCTTGGGTTCAACAGCTTCTGCATCCTTCCTCCTGTTTTAAACACCACCACGTCCAAGATCCTTATCAGCTGAACGATGTTCCCGAAAGCACAGTCGCAGGATACGCACTGCATCCCTATATTACACACATTGCATAGGACCTGTGCTTCCCAAACCAAGAGTGACTCCTATGGCAGCATCTCAGATCCTGCAGCCACCTCGTTAAACAAACAGCGACTGTTTAATTAAGCATGAACCCAACGTTCCTGTGCAATGTGCACACATCTCAAGACACCAAAAGGCCCCCCAATTCCTCTTGTTTGCACTTCAAGGTTTTGTTTCAATCTTTCCTTTTAACAAATAAAAGCTATTTTATCATTTAAAAAAAAGTATTAAGCAATTCCAAAGCATAGCAGCTGGCAGGCCAGTTTTTTGGGACTTAAAAAAGAATGATCCACACAGAGAAAAAAGAAAACACACACACTCTCACAGAGTGGGTCACTGCACAATCCAGACACATTCTCAAAGGCAGACATTGTGGGAGATGAAGTTACTAGGCAGGAAAAACAGTTGCTAAGTCTGAATATTTGGTTATTCTCAGAGCAGGGATTACAAGAGGAAGTGTTGACAATGTAAGAGTAGCTACCATGAAGTCCCCAGAGCTTTTTAGTTGTCCCTGCTGATCCCACAGCAAGGGGAGGGGTGAGTGACGGGGCTCGCCCACAGTGACTGTGCCAGAAACGAGCTCATGTGACACTCACAGCATGTTATACACTGTCATTTTAACACAGATCCTTCCAGGCTCTCCAGAAGGACCTACCTACACACAGACCCTCTAAGTAACACTGGTACGCCTCAGTGTCACAGCTCACAGTGAATTGTACTGCTCCTTTTGCCATTACAACATGTCTCCATCCAAAAAGAGGAATAAAACACCTTTCTGCCAGCACCACTATGTCCTAGGCCTTTTAAACAACTTGGAGCTCAATCCCTTTGATCCTCTCAAAGCAGGCTTTCTTAGCTTGTTTTCACCTAGGCTAAATGGACTTTCAGGGACAAGACAGGAACACAGTCTACCAGCCTTCCAAAAAGGCTGATGGATCTGTCTTCATTACAAGGCAGTGCTACTCATTCAGAGTCCCAAGCACAGAAATAAAATTGTTTGAAAATATTTTTAATAGCTCAGATTTAACAGATATCAAAATGAAATCATGCCTTCCAAAATTAATATGCTTTGAAGCATAGATGACTGAAAATGAAGACCAACTCTTCTCTCTGTATTTTATTTAATAAAGTCCAGCAGAATCCCTTTTGTTACTACGGTGAGCTTTCTCATGTACCAGAAATAAGGAATTACTAAGATGTCCTGAATTTTACGTATCAGCAGCAGGTTATTTCACCCTAGGTTTAACAGTCTCTAGAAATGTCACAAAATGACTACCTGACCTCAACAGCCCAACTTGGAGACCCATAACCCTGGGACGGGTTCCCTTCTCCCATGTTATTTGCTACCAGCAGTTGCAAGAGTTGAGCAGAGCACTGTGACAATGAGAGGGAAGCAGGGGGATGCCCAGGAAGGCAGGGAGAGTCACAGAGAGATTCAAATAGGAACACTGTCTTGTTATTCACTACTTCTAAATTTTGTGGAAAGGGCCTTGAATGAGTAACATAAGGAAAGGTGATTTTTTTTTTTTTTTTTGGTCCAGAATGAGACAGAACACATGAATCTGGGTTAGCTTTGCTGGAACCCACTGAGAACCACAAACAACAGAATCAAATACATTCCTTGTTCAACCTCTGTCTTAGCAAAGCAATTCCTACATGAGATTGTTCACTTGTATCTTTCGTGGCATTTTACAGCTGCCTAGTGCACACATTTTGGGTATTACACCAGTAAATAAGCAGTGACAGCTTCTTAGGCCATTATTGTACAACATCCTCATTCTCTGGAATATGTCAATCGTTCTGCCTGCACAACACGGTGCTTAATTTTCTCCTAAAATACTGAAAGCTGTAGCTGGAAAACCTCTGAATAAGCACACATTAAAAACATCCCACAAAGCAATCACAGGACTAAGAAGGACTATGAGGAAGTGATCAGTCCCTACCCTCTCTTCTTGAAAAAAATAATGAGAAAAAAATTAAAGAAAAGAACCTGCCTCCTCCCTTGCTTTTCAACAAATCTTAAAAATCCCAAGAAGTCTGGGGGAAAAATAATTAAAAAAAAACCCCTTCACTTAATTGACTGACACCGTTGTGGCAGTCAGTTAAAAAAAAAAAAACAACAAAATGCTGCTTTCAATTTATATATATTTCCTTCTCAATTGAAAAGATCAATAGTTTAAGAAAAATACTACACCTTCTTTCTGCTCCATATGTTTCTGTTATTGGTTCATTTACACTGGGCTGTTCTCATACGAGCAGTTAGTACATCTTTTTGTCATTTTAGCCTTTCCCAGCCATTAGTGCTAACCGCTGAGACGGTGCAGCTCTCCTCTGCCATCCTGCCTCAGCACTGCATCTCTTTCTCCAGCCCTTCTCCCTTTGACTAATGTTCACCAACACTCATATATCATTCCCAAATTGGTCCAAATGAATTAAACACAGCTCTGCTTAACATTACGAGATTTAAATGGATTTTCTCTCTGCAGGTCTGCCCCATAATTGGGTTTATCCATCTTGTTGAAGTACAGTTTACACTTGCTAACATCACGCCAATTCAAGCTACATTTTCTGCTCCAGTGGCAGGAGTGAAGCAGATTTGTCATCGGATCATAACAGGTAATTCAAACAACAATTAGTTTGATGACGGCCCGTATGTCAATGTCTGGTCCCAGTCAGCTCTGCTCGCACCCGCTGCTCTCTGTGCGCTAAGATGAATTGTGCTCACAATTCTTCAATTTCAATCGACAAATACTTACCGGGAAAAAGCTGGAACTCGATTGACACCAAACCTTCCCATCTCCCAGCGAGCGCCCTGGGGGGAGAAGCCCTGGGCAGAGCAGGGTGGTGGAAGCTCCTCTGCCCTCCAGCTACACCACGGCTTCTGGCAAATGCTGGAGGACTGGGGCTTCACCACCCTTGTCCAGGGCAGCAGCAGCGCTCTGGAAACACCTCTCACCTGCACACACAAGCCTCGCCCAAACTCCAGCCCGGCAGCCTGTGAGACAGGTGCAAGCCACCCTGACTTCGCAGCCCTGCAAACTCAAGCAGAGAGGCAAGTCTAGACAGGGTCTAAGATGAGACTATTTTCTGATGGGTGCCACAACCACAACCCACCATAACTGCCCCAGGGGCAATTGTAAAAAGCTAAGCATCACTGAAGATGAAGCCCTGAGCTTCTCAAGTTGGGCTGTCAGCACAAGAAAGCTTTAGTTCCAGATTCCCCTGTATCAGGAGAGAGAGGGCAGAACACTCATGAGTCCCAGTTTTTAGTGAAATACTTCAACTCCCATAATAACATTCAAAATATTTGCAGGCAAAGTCATGAGTTCTGGGTTTCAAAATACCATGCATTTCTTGGAGGGCTGATTTTGCCAATTAGACAAGACATCATTTGCCTCTCCAAATCTGTCCAAGAAAGCTTGTTTCAGATTAAAAGAAACATTTTTCTCTGAGGGCCAAGTAAATCTAATAACACATTCATGTTTTTCAGGTCCCTTCATAAACGTAGGGTTATCTATGACACAGCATTGATAATTTCAAACAGCCATGCACATTCGTATCTACAGTATTAACTACAAATGTGATCAATCCCTTGGCTACTTTTCCTCTTATTCTTTCTGGTTTAGAGAAAGAAAAACCCTTTCTAAGTGATTTTTCCACAATATCATTTTGTCTGCAATTATATACTAACATGCAATACTAGTTGCTGTATATCATTTAAATGAAAAAACCAGCTAGCTGGCTGAAAATATAGGAACACTTTTAATAATTAGAAAAATATCTCCACTGAAAGAAACCAACATTTAGATAGCAGTCTTGGTTTAAAAATTAAAAAGTGCTTAATGAGCAACAAAGACATCAGCGACTAAAGAGTTTCAAAGCGAATACCAGCACACCATAAAAATCTCTTTAACCTAAACATTCTAAAAGAAGATGATTAAGTTCAGATCAAAAAGTAGTTAAAGCAATGGTATATAAAATATTCTCCTTCTGGAAGTGGCACAGGGAAATTCCGTACAGATAGAAAGCAGATACAGTAAAACCTTACTGGAACCTGGAAAACATCATTCTGTGTCTCTATACTAAAATTTAAGTCAGATATAAATCAAAGCCCTGAAAAAAATTACTGTGTTTTGTGACTCTGGTTCACATTTTCTCATCTAATACCATCACTGCCTCCCCAAAAAATTACAAGCACTTCTTTCCTTTTCAGCTTTTTTTATTATTCTGATGCATGGCTTATAGACAGAGACAAATCAGACTCACCATGGCCTGATGCTCAGCTGAGGAAAATCATGAGAGGCCCACCAGGGGTTTTTTGTGGGGGGTGGGTTTTTGGGGGATTTTTTAGCTTGTTTTTTTTTTTGTGGGTTTTTTTTTTTTTTGAAGCAGAGTTACGACAGCTCACAAAAATCTTTGGACAACATACATTTAGCAATTCTACATTTGTTTTTTACATCATGCTGATATTTCAGGATTATTCTGAACACCGGGAACAGCTCCAAGCGTCTCGGGTCACTTCAGAAAGTACAGTTGGCATCAATCCCACAGGTCATTCCCTTGGAGGGCTTCCCAACATCTCAGGAGCACCCAGTGGAAAACTCCAAAACCACGCAGACATCAATTCCCACACAAAGCCCATCATCTGGTGATTTGTGCCTGTCAAGCTCTGAAGGAAGAAACCCCAACATCCTGAACACTTAACGGGCAGAAAGAGGTCACCACATCTTCACAACATTCCCAGAGCTGACCCAGGCACTGGGCAGGGAAGTGGTGGCAGCAGACAAGGCTCTGGCAAGAAGTCAGGACCCCATTTTGCAACCATTTCTCCCGCCCCACTGCAGGCTGGGGTACAGGGTAATGTCCCCAGACCAGACCCTTATCACCCTTAGCCACAAGGCAGCAAACCTCTCATATCCCTGAGCAAGGCAGGCACTCACTGCACAGTGGAGGGGGCAGCAATCCTAACAGGGTGTTTATTTTTGCCAGGCTGGCATGGGAACAAGGCACATGTGTGCACGTGAGAGAAAGGCAGGGGTCACAGAGAGAAAAAGTAATAATGACTTCCAGGTTTCAGAATCGCCTGGCACTCCAGAGCTGGCAGATTCCAACTCTTCCAGCTATTCACAGCCAGGAAATACCCTCTCTCTCAGTCATCGCTCAAAATAATAAATATTTATTTATAAATTGCACACAGCCTGTTCCCCTAGCATGGAGCTGAACAGAGCAGAAATAAGGACAATGCAACCCCTTAATTGTCAGAATATCTGCAAAAGCAAACAGGGACCACAAGTTCCACACACACAAGCTCAGATAGTACCAGGAAGCATCACCAGCATCCAAGAAATTACGAAGACAACTGGAAAATTTCTCAGTGTTTTAGACCTATTCTCTCTTCCAAAACAGGGAGATCTTTCCCAGGTCATAATCCCTCAAAAGAGGAGACTTCCTACTCTATCACCAAGCAGGCTCAGCTCCAGCCATGGAGCACAGGTGTCAAGCTCACATCCTGGCATAATAGGACGTGGGTGCCGATGGTGCCTTGGATGCAGGCTGGGTACAGCACAGCCAGAAGTCTATGCAGGGAGCAGGAACCGAGTGGAGCACCTAATAAGTAGTTATTTTTTTTTAATTTAATAAGTCTCAGCTATCACTAGCAGTCAGTGCAAAGCCTCAAAGCCAAGCAGAATAACACATCCTCAGGCTTTTGTATCCCAGCTTGTCCTGACGGCTTCCGTTGCAAATCAGTTGTCGTAGCTGGAGACTGGACTTGAGACGCTGATTAAACAAAGCTTGCTCTGCTCCTGCCTGACGCAGCGCTCCCGTGTCCAGCGCCTCATTAACGGGCTCATGGATATCCATCCACTGTGACTGCTAACTCCACTGGCTGTTGGAGGGCATGCACCATGCTGGCAAGAGGCCGGATCTGAAAAAAATCCAGCTTTTGCGAGCAGTCAGAGCCCTGTCCCAGAGCAGCATGGATCACTGTGCTGGAACCACTCTCCTGTGGCGGGTGAGCTCAGGCAGCTGGCATGGGGTGCCAGGCTGAGGTCAGGCGGCTCGGAAAGAGCAGAGGGTACTGGACCAGCCAAAGGACCATCACAGCTTTTCAGATTTGCTGGTTTGCCCCAGCAAAATCCCCAACAAACCAGCCTTGCAGTGCAGAGGGACTCAGCTCAGAGACACAGAGTGCATCCATATCCCTGGGCACAGAGCCTTGGCCAAGAGCCAGCCAAACAGACCCAGCAGTCAAAGTAGGTCCTGCTTTCAGGGGAAAGCAGAACACCGGAGACAAAGGTTGCTATACAATGGCCCTCTTTAAAATAATAATTGAAAAAAAAAGAAATATCCATAGGAAAACTCTCATTGGCTTCATCAAGGCCAGGATGTGACCCAAGCTTGTGGAGCCGCCCTGAGGGAAGGCAATTAGCCTCACTCAAGGGATGCCAAAAAATTTAGCAGAGCATCCATAATCACCCTGAAATGTTCTCTACTAGCAAAGCATAATGTGTTTATCATTTATTTCTCAATTAAGTGGTGCTTAAATTGACTAGGGAGTGGATTTCTATTGTATATTGATTAGCCAATAAAAATACATTCTAAAGCAAGTTGGACTACAGACAAGGAGCAGCCGTCCCTCTCCCTCTGCCAAGCAAGGTGTCTTCCGGACAGGCTGCCCTACCTTCTCTGCACCTCTCCCAGCAGTTCAGCTCTTGTGCACAACACTTTTACACAATGAATGAATTCCTAAGGCTACTTGTAAAATTACTAGGCGCAGCCTTGTTAAACATTCATTTGGAGCTAAGACAATACATTAAAAATCACAAAGCAAGCAAGTGCCAAGTGCAGTGCTACCATCAAAGCTAAATAAACAGAATAGTCCATCAATGACTTATTCCCCCAGCTTGCCCCACACCATCCATCTGCACTCACTGTCTCCCACAGATCAATAGCAAGGCTCATTGATTATAATTGGAACAGGATCATCACACCCTTTTCCTTCCAGGTCAAAAGGCACAGTGACTACAAGCCATTAAGTACTTTGTGGCATCACTCAATGACTGTATTTATGCTGTGTGCGTAGTTATGATTATTGCGTGAAATAATGTTCATTTATTTCAGCAACAAGCTGACAAACTATATTTATGCTGCACCTTTGGCCTCCTTGCTTGAACTCTGCTCAGCAACATCTCTCAGCTGGGACTACTTCTAACACACAAACCCTCCAAACTGCTTTCAAACTACCAATGTTTCTTGGATGTTGTTTTGCTTCAATCTACTACAAAAGGGCATATTTTTTTGCTCTCTGCTCTTCCACCCTCCTCCTCTTCTCCTCTTGCCCCTCAAGCTTGTTGGCCAAAGAAAACAAAGGATTTTAAGTTACATTTCTTGCGTGCCCTCTGTGAGCACTGTGAGTCTGAAGCGTTACAAAGGTTGGCCCAAGAACCCACATTTCACCACCCAGCTGGGGAAGAGGCCCCTCGAACCTCAGCAAAGCACACAAGAAACCTCACCACTACCTACAGTCCCTCAGGAGCTTCCAGAGGGCCTGGCTGACCACCTTGGAACATCACTTCATAAAAGTAGCCTCAATTGCAGACATTCCCATTTTGCAGTCACACGACAGCTTCCCTATCATTCCAGCGCTGCTGTGCTTTTTGCGGGCAGCCAGCAGCAGAAATATTAATGCTACTTCTGTATTTCAGAGAAAGAAAAAAGGCATAGACACAATATATATATATATATGCATGCATACACACGCATATGAACCCTTTTGCTGTAAACGAAAAGGCTGGTTTGTCTGAAGGTGTTACAAATGCCCTTCAGAGCTCATTTAGGCTGGGCTGCATAATCTCACCAATGAATTTGCCACTTGTAAATATTCCAAATTTATGCCAATAAAGTCTTCTCAGGAAACAGACAGCCTATATATATACACACATATATATATATAAAATCCATGCATGGAGCCATTACCATCCGTTCATGGTTTGTTATTCTTATGAAAGATCAGCAGGGGAAAAAAAGGAAAAGTCCAAACCATGTGTCCTGAGGAAGAACACAGAGCACTCAGTAAACTGGAAAAGTGGAAGCTCACGCTCCATCCATGAGATAGGGCAGGTCATCCACACCACTTCTCATTTCAAAACTGAAAGCATGGCAGGGACAAGAATGTCAAGGAGAAGGGAGATAAATGTAGGAACTGATGTCGTGTCATGCTCTCATAAAAGGTCTGGATACACCTACAGAGCCTTCCTTATGACTGTCATATAAACATTACACTGGGACTGTGTACAGGAGATTAAACTGGAGGAGAGGAAAGCTTCACATTTGTCATTCTACCAAAGGTTATTTTAGGATCAGCTTAGAAGCTGAGTAGTGGGTGGCAGCTGATTATATTACCAGAGGCATATCTAAATATCATGGGCCCATCAGGATCTCTCATAAAGGGTTGTGGTTGCACTGGAACTTGAGCCTGTGGAATAGTCCCCTTCCCCAGGGCTGTGACAATCCTCCCTGGGCATGAGCTTCCCTCAGAGCAAGACACAGACACAGCACAAGCACTTGGGCTTAAAGGCCACATTTATTCAAGGAACATACCCGAGACTCGAGCAGCATCTTCCCAGCCAAGACCACTCTGCTGCCCCATGAACCCTGGTGAACCGAACCACTGAGAGCACACAGATTCTTGGGCACAGGACACATCCAAGTATCACACAGACAGTCCTACATGGCCAGGACATCTCCAAGCTGTACTATCCCACAAGCCAGCACCAAGCCACAGTTTACTTGCTTCTGTGCATGACAAGTGCCAGCAGTCAACTACCTCTGGAGCTCCAGCTGTCAGTGGATCACATCTTGATGGTAACTGCAGCTGAATGAGGGCTTTGGAGGAGCACAGCCCAGCTCACCACGAATCCAGACAAATGTGTGTAGTGGACTGATCTCTGCTAATATAAGAAATGTCTCTGTTCTCCCACAGAAGTACTCACCTCGAGTCAGAAACCAGTGCTACCTAGTCACAGAGTCATACCCATGGCTTGAGATGGCCAAGCAATGCTGCCAGTCCTGTCTTTAAATGGCCTAATTTCAGGTGATTTAGAGGAAACCACACAGCTTATTCATACAAAGAGTGACCACTGAGCACAGCACCTAATGGCAGTGCTTTTTCTCACACACAGACAGGCAGGCCCTCCCCTGCAAAAAATCCTCCAAAATCCCTAGAAAATAATCACATACTTGATTCTCAAATGTTGCCTTGACCTCAAGTTTGCAGAAAAAAAAAATCTCAATATATCCTTAAATACATATGTGTGTATTTACATATATTAAATATATATATATATATATAAATGCATTTTTATATATCGGCATTAAAATATTATAAATGAGTGTTATATAGATTATAGTTGTTTATGTTATATAGATATTAATATACTGTTTTAATATATAACAGATCCTAATAGTTTCCTATCAATCTCTTCCAGATTTCTGTGCTAAACCCCTGGTTCATAATTAGCTCTATTTAAATATTTTCAAGACGTATAGCATAGTTTTTTAGTAGTACTTGTATAAAATCTGCAAACATTTATTGAAGCTTTTAAAGGGAGGTTTATGTTAAAAATGAACCCTTATCCTGAAAAGTAGCTAATTTTATCTTCATAAATTTGTAGCTGTTAAGCCATCCAAAACACTACACAAAAGTCAGCTTCGTTTTAGTTCAGAAATGGGAGAGGAACTACATCTAGCTGTTCCAAGATTTTGGTGCCTATGACTACACTGATGTGCTCACTTGATTAAAACCAAGTACTTCTACTGCAATTCTTGGATGAACCACTGTCAGGTTTTGCAGGCCCAGAAGTATAAATTAAATCTGAAATCCAGGACTTGGTTTGGGTGGGCAGTGCTCCTTCAAGTTGTAAAAGCACTCAAATAACACCACATGTTAACAGCTCCTCTGGCTTTGTCATCTAATAGGACATCATTTTTTTCAGCACAGGGGGCCCATTCATCACGGGGCCACATTCCCCTGATTTTGCCCCTGAAAACGAGTTAGAATCAGCCAATACTGGTCCCAAGTCTTTGTCCAGATCAGAGACCAGGATGCCACCCAGTGCCCACCTTGCCTGCTCAAGCATTCCCAGTAAAGGGACACATCTTACTACAGCAGCAGAAAGAAGTTATTTAGTTGCTCAAAAGGGGCCTCCAGTGAGCTCCATGGAGACCCCACCAGCTGCTTTCCACCAACTATACACAACATACCCCGCAGTGACTGTATGCAGCATGGAACAGGCTGACCGATACAAATTTCCACCACAGGTAAACAATGCTACTAATACTTTGTTACTTTGCAACTAAGAAAGTAACAGAGAAACAGGTGCTACAATCCATATTGGTAAACACAAAGAGATCTCTTTTTTTAAAAAATTAATTTTCTCCCTCTACTTCGATAATAAGTCTTTAACTCGTTTCAGTAAAATCCACGCAACTGCAAAGGCAAAGACTCACCATAACCACTAACTTACATCACCTGCCAGAAATAAGATCACCTCAACAGTTTACAATTCAGAGGTTAATCTACTTAAAGTTTTAGGACAAATCGCTACTCATTATCCTACTGCCACTACACCCTTTGGCAGGAGAAGGTCACACCACCCACCAAAGAGAAAAATACGTATCTCTAGTGGTTCAAACCATGGCACCTCATTGAAAGACTATTTTTAGCCACCTTCCAGACAGCCTTACATCAGTGGGAAATATTTCTTTCCGTAACTTCAAATTAGCCTTTAATAAAGAACCCTGATTGTTTCCCCAGTACAAGCCAGGTTGCCTGACAGTGTTTGAAAGAAAACTCATCTTTCTCTGAGCAGAGGTACAACCACAACTCCTTTGGTGCGTAACCAAGACAGGGAACCACCGATTTCTCTCTTGGTCAAACAGCCCCATACCTGAGCCTCCCATTGTGCGACTCAGCTGAATTATTACTCATTGAAAAAAAATAGCAAGTCACTTCTGAACCATTTCACAGGCAACAGCCTTTTTCTCCCCTCCTACATGAACTGAAATGCCAAATACCAAACCTATTTGTAGCAGTCAGGATTAGTTTGAACAGGAGAATCACTGAGAGGATAAACTGATCTGAACACTCATCTAATCACTAACTATTATTCCTACTTACTAGTTTATTGTACCCCAAATGCACAGAGTACCTCAGACAATAAAGTTTGAGCTGTGCCTGGAGGAACTCCCATGAGTAGGAAAGAAACTGAAATAAGATGAAACTGTAAGAGAAACCAATCTCAATTTACAACCACTTGTGACAACAGGGACATGGATCTTGGCTTTCACCCAGCAAGAACCTCTTTTAGCCTTTAGTGGAACTACCCCAAAAAAAGATAACCCTCTTTTAGATATTTAGGAAGTTACACAAAACTGTAAATCTCTGCATCAACACAACAGAATACCAAAAGGAGATGTCCTATAGGCTGTAGCACTTCATGCTCCCGGCTGTACTGATGTTCTTGCCATCTCTGGAGGCACAACACAGCAGGTCACCTTTGGAGACTACACACATCTTCAGCTTCAGAGGAGAGAAACCTTGGGAGTCAGACATCCCAACTGCCTTGCCTGTGCTCCTACCAAACACCGCACACCCACGTGAACATACACCTACTGCAACTTGCTGATTGTATCAGCACGTTGCAATTGGGGTTGGTGACTGCTGGCACCACAAACCACCACAGTGTCCCAGCACCTCGGTTCCATGCAAACATTCAGGTTGAGATGTGATCACTCTGAAGGCAATCAGTGTGCAAGATCATTACCAACCACCTCGTGCAGCTATACCTTGAAAAGTGACTCCATGAAAGTGGTATGAGGGTGAGGTAGGGAGGAAAGAGGAGTGTAGTGTTTATTTCCTTTTAACTTTCTATTTCATACGTGTTCAGTGCCATGTCTGAACATGTTCAGAAATTTATTCCCCTCCCCATTTACCCTTTCTCCAAATCCTTGTCTTACAAATTTTATCTGGGATCAGAAAATTAAGCTGAATTCGTTTCTCTTTCTTATGCACACAGAGTAATAAAAAGACTTTGCAATCCAAATTCTGCACTTGTGTACACCTGCGTTAACCCCATTGTCCTCAAATTATTCCCTTAACAATGGCTGTGGGTTTGTACAGGTGTAGAACAAGCCCCGTAATTGGAATTTAACAAACAATTCCAACAGCAGGGAAAAAAAAAGTGAGACTTCAGCTCACTCCTTGTGGCATTAGCTAAAATGTTCAAGGAGCAGGGAAAAAAACCCAAAAAACACAAACAAATTTCAAAGGTATTTAGGCGTGTGCAGATGTTGGCAGGCAACTCAGGAGATTTCCAAATACTGCCCATTTTCTACTTAGATCCACAAACCAGAGCAATAGCACAGAGTGTAAATGAAAGAGTTGCTTCTCGTTTGCACCATTCTTTCAGTATTCTCTTTAGCCTCCTTCCTGCTTCATCAAGATTTTGCTTCCAAAATAAACTTCATAAGATTCCTCATGGGATCACAATTTAGGCCATGATCCTACAAGCCCAAAAGCACAGACCCAGCTGGGCTGAAGACAATTCCTCAGAGGGCTGGTATGGAGGCGAGCCCAGAGCATGTGCAGGACTGGGGCTTTGCACCACCAGCTCCTGGGAAGGGAAGGGAAGCACCCCCAAACCACTTCTGCACTAAGAAACAACACCAACAGAGGAAGCAAAGGCAGAGAAGCAAAACAGGGCCAGGAAGGAAAGCAGGACTGAGGAAATGCCACACAACAGGAAGAGGAATTGACTGCTCCGCGTTGCCACCTCAACTAAACTCGACAGCTGCTCTTCCAGGCTGCGCTAGATTTTACATAGCTGTAAAATCAAATAAAAGCTTTCTGTTGCTGTCATGAGCTCTGGCTTGTGACTACCACTTCACATCACCTTCCTCCAGCCCCTTCTCCATGCACCAAGCTACAGCCAAGACATGGACTGTAGACGTGGTCAGGTTTTGTTATGATGGATAACTTGGTCATAAGTCTGATGGGAAATGTTATCCAGCTGGCAAATGAATGAGATTGGTGACTTTATAGGGCCAGCAATTACTCCTCAGTGATGCAGAATTACTACACAGAACTCAACGCTGAAGAGATGCCTGCTACTGACAAATTACTAAACCAAGAAATTAATTACCAGCTGAGAAAATAATGGACAAGGGATAAGACTGAGAAAGCCACGTTGAAGAGAGGTCCATCATTTGCAACAAGTACATTCTCACCAACAATTAGTCCTGGTACAATTAGTACCACACTGGTACTCTTTCAGGACAGCAGACATCACAATTGGTCTGCAAACCATCAATGGTTGATACAAAATAGCATCATCTAAAAATCGAGACATTGTTCAACCTGACCATGGCATTGTCCAGCACACAAACCCCACTCTATGCTCCAACATTGCACAAGCAATTCAGTATTACTTCCAGGAAAATCGACATCTCCCCTCTTTTCAGCTCCAAGACAACTTCTCTGTGATCAGAAAGCCCTCCCACATTCACACACCACACTCACGGACAAGGCAACTGAACTAGGGGAGCTCGTCCTGCTGAACATTAACAGGCATTTTTGCAATGCAAACTCCAAGACAGGTATTTTTTCCATAGCTTCTTCATGTAACAGCACAACCATGTGAAAAAAAAAAGAAGTCTGCTTTTTGCTAAAACATAAGGAGATCTAGCCAAATTCTTCATAATTAAGTGGAAAGTAATTGAAGGGGAAGAAGGGAAAAAAAAAATCAAACTACACAGGAACACATGATCTCTGAGCTACAATTTTCACAGTCATCACTATTTGCTTTAACAATGTATCCATAATCAGCGGCAAGACCTTCCTTTACCTTCTGATCCATCCATCTCTTTTAGGAATTCAGTGCAGTTGCTGGCTGATACCAGGTCTCCAGAAGAGAAGAGGGGAGGAGACATACAGCACTCACCCACTCCCAACACAACACCTGACCAGCCATGCCAGAGATCTTCAAGGCAATGTGATACAGAGACACACAAGACAGGATGAAGACATCAGCCTAAACAGCTCCTCTCTCTCTGCATTCAGATGCAGAGGTGAATGAAGAGGAGAAACATAACACTGACTAAATGATTAAGGAAATTAGCCAAGGTCGTCAGCTCCAAACCTTAACTAAGTGGAGATCCTACATTATTTTGGAGAGAACAAATAAAAGGCAATCACAAAACCTAAACAGTTACTTAAATGGAATCAAAATTACCAGCATCACACCCAGGATGATTACTTAAAAAACTCAAGGAGCTCGGTATTTTCTTTTCTTTAGAAGTAAAGGCGTACAGGAAATTCGGCAGTCACATTTTCTTCCTCGGGCAAGAACACCCACACTGCTCACTCACTCATTCACTCCCATTTTTCTCTGTGCAGTGTCTGACCACAAGGAGCCCGGACCCAGTCCTTCAGACACTCCTGCATCATGCACAAAAACAATCCTGATTTTACAGTTTTATTTGGCTTGTTCACAAGACTCAGTCTCATGTAATCCACAGGCCTGATCCTTCTCCTAATAAGAGCAATGGCAAAACTCCAGCTGATTCAGTAGTTCTGGACAGACCTTGCAGTGGCAAGAGGATAAACTTTAAGGGCCCAAGCATTATCCATTCACTTTTCTTGCTTCCACAAGTAATCCTTTTAAAAATAATGGGACTGCTCCTAAGAGTCAAACATGCAGGACTGAGTAAGAGCAGAAACCGACTGAGAAATATTTGGGGTTCCCCCTCCACCAGAGCACAAGTGTGTTTCCCCAAGCGCCCTCTTATTCTGGTAAAACAAATGACAGTACTAAAAAAAAAAAAAAATTAGAAAATTAAGAAATAAAAGCAAAATGCCTGAAAATGCCATTGGAGACAGGAAGAAGAAACCTAAGTCCTTCTTTTAAAACAAGGACAATCAAATGATGAGTAGCTGAAAATGTGGCCACACACACACACACTCCTTCATATACACATACATACACAGAGGCAGTTCATCAGAAGTGAATCGGAGAGAGAAAGATGAATTTGAACCCTTTATCCCCTGTCCTTTATAAAGGCTGCCACTCAGTAAACGGAGATTGCTCTAATTACTGTGACAATTCTGCACCCCGTTCAAACAACTTTTGTGTTCTGGACAGGTTTCTCCGCGAGTTTGAAATTCTTGGCCTGAGAACCACTCTTGTCTAAAAGAGGTTTCTCGTTGCAAACGCAGAATGCAACACTAACAAGTTGTCCCTCTTTTCAGCTCCTTTCATTCTCCTCTTTTCCAATTGCCTGATTCAGGGCTTAATGGAAACTTGTCAAGGCTTTTCTTCCCACAAACCCTGTAGAGCCCCAAGGCAATCTGTGCACAGAGCAACCACAGGAATCTCATATTGTCAATTAAAATTGAATAGACACCTGATAGCCAAGTATACGTTCAAGAATAACACACATCACATGCATATACACAGATGTACCTATGTAGCCAGCCCAAGGCCCACACTTGGGCACACCAGCAGCACAGCAACTCACCACTTCCCATTTACAACCACCCAGTGACACCCAGGTTCTAGTTTTCACTTTTTCATTCTGTATTTATTCAATTTAATTTCACGTTTATGAAATTTAAAACAAAGTACTTTCAAGTACTGTAGTCGTGCAACAGAATACAATGGAAAATAAACTAACTACATATACCAAGCACTTGGCCTTTAATAACCCTGGGGATTGCAAAGATATTTAGCTGCTATCCAGATAAAATAAGCTCTGCGGATATTCTTTACACAGCGGTTTTGTGACCAAGGCAGTAGTTATGTTTGTGACTAGCTCCTGTAAGTACCTATTTTAATTGACACAGACATGATTTAAGCTACATTTTATGGTGTAGTTTAAGAAATAAGAAAAATCCCATAGGAGAATGTAACAGGGTTTGAAGTAAACTGAGACATTTGGTTAATAATAATAAAAATCTCAAAGAACTTGACTTCCAGAGAGATAACTATAATCTGTAACTCCTCTGAAAGAGAGAAAATGTTCTTGTAAATGTCCCATAGAAAACAAAGATAGAAACACTGACTGCCATCTCATTCTTCTGATGTGTTCATTCAAGGTCATACCTCCTCCTGGATTCTTTAATATTGGCAAACATTTATAACAGAGCAGTTTCAATAGCTGTCTGTTCAGCCTGGGTGTAGATCAATGCAGCATCTATATGTCAACTTCCACACCTTGCCTATGTCAGAGTAGTGGTCCTGGTTTCATAAATTTCTTAAATCTAATTGAACTAAAGCAAACCTCTTACTGTGTATGCTCCCAAACCAGTTCACTCATTTAACCAAGTTAAAATTATTCAGGCTAAGGTTTAAAGCAGTTCCAAGAGAACTGTTATTAAATATTAGTATCAGTTAAAACCAGAAATCAATGTAGTGGCTTTTCTCCAGAACAGGAAAGCCTATAGTCTGAGACTTTTCCAGATCATTATTTAAGGAGTCGCTGACTCCAGTGGGAGTTTGGATGTGCCTCAAGAGGTATGTCTCCACCTTTTCTTGCTCTATTTTTCCCTTTCTAAAATAGGACAATTTGTTTCTCTTGTCTCAACATCCAAGAATCTCTCATATTCCTCAGAAAGTCCCTTTGCAGTATTTTCAGTTTGGCAATTTCTATTACTTCCCACATCCTCCTTTTGGACTATTTATTTTTTTGGTGTCTCAGCAGCATCATCACCACTAGTGAATTAAGCAGCAGAGACTGATTTTGTTGTATACAGCATCTTTCACACCACAGATACTTTGGAAAGACCTACAAGGCTGGAGACAGACACAAGTCGAGCACATTTATATATTCACATTTGGTAGCTGTAGGCATACAACCGTACTTCCCATGGAGCCCAGGGCACCAAAACCTCTTCTGCCAAGAGGGAAGAACAGTTAGGCAGGACTAACTGTGTCAGTAGGACTAACAAAATGGTTAACTCCAATGAGAGTCCCTCCTGAATTCAGCCTCACTCCCCAGCTGAATAATTGCAGGAGTTTGGTACCCAAAACATCTGACCCCAAAAAGAAACTGCCCTCCCAGCTTCTCTTCCCTTGCATTTCCTTCACCAGGCAGCAAAGGCATTTCAAACAACATAAATCCATTCTCCATTCAAAGCCTACTTGGCTTCTATAATTTCTATCATTTTCCTGTCATCATTTCTTCTTTGCTGAAGCCAGCAGCATATGAGTCAGAGAACAATCATTAACTTTTACAACTTCCATACAAATCCACCTACTCATATTAGAAAAGCAGAATTGACATGCAACACAGCCTCGACCAAATCCTAATCCTGCCAGGATGCTCCACACTTCTGTGGGAAAGTCGGACACTGCAGAAGCAGGAGCTCATTCAAGAATGCACCATTGGAAATGTAACTTTACATTTCTCCATCCCCCCAAAAGTGAAGGACTATGAAGAAGCAGCAATACATCAATATAATATTTAGTTGAGTTTGGCTTTCTCAATACCTTCATCCACTTTTGAAGAACTTGGCCATTGGTTCAAGACACACAGGGCCTGATGCAAAGCCCTTCGTTATTAATAGAAGCCTTTTTTCCACTGACTTCAATGGATCTTGGACCAAGCCCAAGGAAGACAAGATTTCACAGCAGTAAGAGTGACACACATTCTCCGCATTGAAAAAAAAAAAAAAAGAAACAATACGAAGCATTTACGATGTCAATCTGTATAGCGCAGTTTTGTTTGTGTTTTGCTTTTTTAAAATAGGCTCTAGCCTCTTGGATTAGTGCACCCAAAAAAGTCTCTCTGAAGCTGGCAGGCACAAAATGCTATGGTGAGATATATAACAATTCCAGTACCTCCCTCAGCTAAGATAGAGAGGCATCCTCTACCACAACATTGCTTGCAAGTTGCTGCAGCCACACTTTAAAGTGTCCCAACACCATAAGCTCCTCCAGTAACAGCTACAGTGTTACCCATGATGAATTAATTTATATTAATATGGCTATCACACGCATTTCCACATGAAACCCATTGTTCTGGAACATTAAGAAAAACCTCACTAAGTGAAGTAACATGGTACCCCTACACTTAGCTTAAAGATATTTAAAATAAATACATTTAGAACAAAATTGCTAATATCTTTAGTTTATCATATTTGGCACAGCAAACAGAAACCCGGTTATCTTCTCAGTATGTATTTATAGCATCACTCGTTCCCATTCATTTCGCATTTTCTTAGAGAATCTGCTGTACCCTACATCTGCAATTCATTGACTTTACAATTTACCACATGTTGAGATGGAGAGGTCTCAGCTCCATTTGAATCACTGCACAAATATGCAAGTGATTTATCGTTTTAAAACTAAAGACTGCAGAAGAACGACTCCACTTTTCCTGAACATTACTCCTTCTGGCAGACCATGAACAATTACAGCGCGTACTAATTAAGCTCTGTAAATGTGCTGTGCCCTGCTAATGCCTACCAGGCCTCAAATTTAGTTGCATGAAGCCAAACTTCAGCCAGCAACTTAACTCATTCAGCACTGCCCAGTTGCCTGAACGTGACCCCACAAAGAATAAGGGTCGAGGGTTTAGCCAACCTAAAACAAAGGCGTGAGACTGAACAGATTTTGCCGGAAAGAATCACAGGGGGGAGATGCTGGAGGGGGTGGGAAGCATCTTGGGAATGAGAGGGACATCCTTGTTGATAACCTGTTAAAAAGGTACAATACCACACCAGCTTTGCAGCACAGTACTGGGGGATTCGGATCTGTCCCCAGGGGCTAATAAGTCACAGTGCTCCATTGATTAGGGAAATGCATAAAACCTTCAACAAAACTGTACAGCTATTTGTGGAAGAGCCGAATTGACAGCCCACTCTTTTTTTTTTTTAAAGTCAGGCTTTACATGGCTCTAGAAGAAAAACATATGGCCAAAGGAGTGCAGCTTTCCACCACACACATACCCCTGCCTTTTTCTTAAATTAGCCTCCAAGCACAACAGTAACCTATGGGGAACCTAAAATCAACTGCTGGAGAAATTAAAGCTAAAAGTAATACCTAGGCATATTTGAGTAATCACATTATCTTGTTAAAACACACACACCCCCAGCACAGACAAGACAGCAGCACTTCAAATCTGACTGTCCACCCTAGCAAAGCATGTGTAACGGGGAGTGAGCCGAGAACAACGAGCTTTGCTGAGCAAAGCACTGCTTCTTCTTGGGCCCCAGACTTTCCTGACACTTAAGAGTCAATCCCCAGATCCCAAACTTCCCCTCCAACCAGCCATTCAAATACTGGCGTTTCCCCCGCAGCCCCCCCAAGTTTCTACAATTTCTCCTCACGCTCCAACATCCCTTCTTTGTCCTCCAATTACTCTCCAGTGGCCCCCCGCTCTCGCAGTGCCTCCCCCCAGTTAACCCCTCCCAAAACACCACCCTCTGCACGTCCCCCCTCTCCATGCTGACCTACACGTCCATCCCATATTGTCCCTTCCAGCAGGACACAGGGCTTCTCCCCTAAAAACTGCCTCTACCCTCAACATCTTCATTCGTTCAGCGCGTGTTTTCCCTTAACGTGGGCTTTGCTGCTTTCTGAGAGGCCCTGTTTTATACACACAAACCAGTCTAATATATGTATTTCCAAGCATCCTCCTTTCACATAAAACCTGAGGCAGTTTTTTCTCTCAGCCCCAGCTCAGCAGTATGTAAGAAAATTAAAGGACCTTTCCAGGTGTCATCTGTCTTTAAATGTTTGCTAGTGCCGGTATCTAGGAAATACTGCACAATACTGCTGAGACCTCTGTAAAGGACACGAGCTGTGCTAAACTTCTTCCCTCCTTCAGCCTGGCTGCGTCACCCACTGCCCAGCCTCTACAGCACCACAAGCGTTAATTATAAACTTCGGAGCCTACGTAAAAAAAAAAGCACAAACATAAACCAGCAGTTGGGAGGAGCAGCAGAGATATTCTTTGCTTTTAGGTGGGGAGAGAAAGGATTTCCATATCTCCCCCACACACCCCCAGCACCACACTTCATCTCTCATTGCTTATAATTAGTGAAAGAAATTTGACCCACTGCCAGTGTCTGTGGACCTTGGATATTGTAAGGCCAGCGTGGCGTCAAATATCTTAACATTCATAAGTGTTATAGGCTGTAAATAAACCCCGTGGATTTATGACCCTGCGGTGCTTGCCAGCAAACGACTGTGGCACATTTCTTTCAGCAAACCTGTCGAGGTGCAAGTTTGCCTTTGGTTGTAAAATTAACCATTTCCTTCACAAATGTGCCCAATTAAAAGTCAAAGTTTTAAGGCTTACTTACATATTTGCCAGGACATGGGACTGAGGAGACACCCGGGGAACACAGCTTTAAACTTCCCCCCAAACCTCACAACTCCCTCCAAAGCAAAACTTCTCACAACAGCCCCAATGTGCAAGGAAAGTGTCTGATTTCACCAAAAAGCCCTGAAAAAAACCCAAACTGACAACCCTACTGCTGTTATATTTACACGTGCCTATCACCAGCTCTCATTTTTGGCTGCTCTGAGGCTGGGGGGAGCAGGCGTCTCCCCCCCGGGCTGTGCCTGGAGAAGGATCCCCTCCCTTCCCCCAGGATAATGTCATCTGCTTCCTGTGTAGGAGAGCATTTGCTAAATCCAGGTTGTCTCATGCTTAACTGCCAATAATCCAACTTCCACATAACTCCCAGACAGCTGGGAAAAGGTCCTTAGAGTTTTTAGTCATGGTACAGAAACACACGTCCACACAAAAAATCTGCAGCTGTCCTTTTTCTCTACACCACATTTTTTATCTGATTTTGGGGCCCACTCATGAAAGTCTTGACAAATTTAAAACATTTTTACCTACATTCCGGTTTACAAGCACCAGGGAAAGCTGCAACATACTCCTTCACCCCCCTCCATCTTCAACTGACAAATCAGCACATACTTGCTTGAACAAAAAATGAAGGGGAAGAAGGGAAAAAATAAACCACACCACCCCACTCAACATCGTCAGTCCTTGTATGAATGCATTCAAAAAACCTGGAAAGGCTTCTACTGTATTTTTTTTTTTTCACTACAGATCAGCCACTGGTACACCTATTAAACTTGTTCGATTTCCAAAGCAAATATTATTTTTAATGAAGTGCAGTCCTGCAATTATCCTGTACACTCAAGTAACAGTACTGCATTATATTGTTTTGCAAGGTCCCAGAAACACGAAACTTTTCTCTAACTAATTTTCATAGCCCCCTGAAGAGAAACTGATGGAGTAAGTAATGCAACATTTGCTCCAGAAAAAAATCTTATCAAGGGAAAAAAAGAAAGAAAAAGAAGAAAGAAAAAGAAGCGGGGAAAAAAGAGTAGAATTAAAAATAAATCAGCTTCTTTACTGAAAATAAGTTAACAAACAGTCTGTTTGCCACTGTATACCAGTTATGCTAATGCTATAGCAGAGTGATTCAGCAATCTACCTAATTAAGCACAAGGAAAGTTTCTTTATGGAGGTTCCATTTGATTTACACCACAGGATCATCGGTTCTTATTTAACAGCTTGTTTTTACAGAAGTCCAGAAACTTTATTAAAAGCATGTCCATTCATTTTTTTTTAAACAAAGCAAATAATTCACTCTCCACTGAATAGCTCTGTATCATAAAGTACCAAAGTGCTGACATATTAAGTTGTATCTACATTATTAAACTAGTTGGTGGACGTTAATACTATAATCCATACTGCAGACATTAAACCTCAACCATAAAGATTAGAGAAGAATTAATATTGTCACATCGAGACTGAAACCTTAACACTCCAGCCATAAATATTTCTGAAGGAGATGAAAAACAATTAGCATAAATACCAAAGAAGGGCAAGAACACCTGTTCTTTTTCAGGGCGATAAGCATTTTATTGTTCTCTATTTAAAATGTAATGACCTGTGTAATTACAGTAATATTACATTGTATTGCAAGGGCTTGGAATGTCACACTTTGAAAAGTGTTGTCAAAACAATTGGAGGGAGGGAAAAAAAAAAGGACCACCATTAACCCTTCACACCCCAGGGTCTACAGCTTTTGCATTAGGAAGGATTATGTTGTTTGATTCAGTAGATAAAGGACAACATCAATTTTTCAAGGCAATTAATAAAAAATATTTCTTCCTAAACATAAAAATCGAGGTGATGGGGCTGCTCTCCACCACAGCTATTCCCAACTCCCAAACTTCAGGGCCAAACACAAGTTTACCCCTACAGTCTCACTCAGCCAGCAACAACTCAGGGGAAAGGAAGATGCAACAGCACTAGCAAAAATAAGAACATCTGCCAGCAGGGTTTTCTCAAATCACAATGCATCTATTTGCTTACCAAAAGCATTAACCAAGCTCCAAATTTAAGCTAAAAATCAAGTACACCACTGCTATGTTTTCCAACTCTGAAAGGAAAACCGTCTCTTATTACCCATAACATGCAGCTACCCCAGTCCCTCTGCAAGTGCAGGGATGGAACTGGTGCTCTCAGATGCATCACTTCATTACTATGTGACTAAACCTCTACTTAATAACATCTATTCTCATAAGCAAGCCACAGTATTCTAGCAATAGCAAGATCAGCATGCAAAAACATCTTTGATTTCTAAAAATAAAATTATTCCTATCAATCTTGATAAAGAGTTTACAGTATTTAAGCATCATCCTGGAGAAAAGATTATTCCTCATAAGCAGATTTTATGATACTTCATAATTCTTCACATTCCTGAAGCAGTAAAGGAGAAATTGCTGCCCACAAGTTTGCTCTTGAACAGACAATTACAGCTACATTTATAAAACACAATATACCAACTACACCCCCAAATAAAGCAACAAAACAAAATTCCAGGAAAAAAAAAACCACAACAAAAAAACCACACCCAGAGACTTTTAAGATTCTACAACAGAAAAAGGAAAAGAAAAACAATTTTGCTACGTATCTGCATCACCTCTTTACCTTGCATGCTCTGACACTCAACAAATATGGCTCCAGGAAAAACTACATAAATAAAAATAAAATTCATAATTATGCAGAACCATCTATACCTTTCCAATGTGTATTTAAAAATAAAATAAAATCAAACAGGAGAAAGAAAGATCTAGTTCATCTGGAATTGAAAGCTGGTACAGCAGAGAACTAGAATCCACCTAAAAATAGTGTGTGACAGACAACAGCTATCCCGCTGAATCTTTATAATATTCTGCTCTCAGGCCTAAATAAACAACTTTAATTTTTCCTGGCTATAATTAAGTGGCAGGCAAACAAACAAGCATACGGAATGTGAAAGAATAAGGTTAAGAAGATAGGAGAAGGTTGCTGGAGCCTGGGTGTAGAAATAAGAAAATTGCCTATTGAGTGTGGAAATATCCTTTCAGAATTCATCTGATAACACAAGCAGGCCACCTGCTATACCAACAATAAACCAACCTGTAAGCTTTTGTACAGCACCTTTAATTCACACAAACCCAACATTCCTATGGAGGCCTTTTTTTAACTGTGGGGGAGCAAAGGGAGGAATGCTCCAGGAGAGCTAACTGCTGAAGGATCCTATCCCCACATACTAAGGGAAAAGGGATGTGTAATAAACGTAATGAGGAAAAAAAGAACTGTAGCTGTTGTAAGAAAAAGGCAGCAGAGGTGTGCTTCCTATTAGTCTGCACTTGGAACAGTGGAATGCATTGAAAGTAAAAAACGAGGGGAAAAAAAAGGGATACAAAGCTTCACAATTCGTAACAAAGTGATTTGGAACAAAGATTGTTTTGCCATCTGGATTCTGGACTTATGGAATTTAGAATTTATCACCATCATCCATATACATGTGGGTGACCATATTCAAAAGAAAAAATATAATGCATTCATCCCCTGAATTCCCCTCCCCATCATTACAATTGCAAACTGCAGTCACCCCTCTGCTACTGTCCCAGAAATCACCTCCTCGCAAAAAGAGCCTCACAAGCTTCCAAAATAAAACCCTGCCACAGCCCTAAATATATGCAAAGTCAGAAAACCTTCCTCACAACCTCCCTGTCACTCTACATTTACTAATCTGTGTCTACTGACGTCTTACTAAGTGAAAACAAGACTGACCCGATGTTTAATATTTTAATGCTTTAAAACACTTGTAGATCTGATATACTGAAGTTGTCCAAGCCCTCAGTCATTAGTACGGCTTCAACATCTACCCAACAGTAGATCTATTATTGTAAATCGCTATCTCGTGTTACCACAAGGAAAAAAAAAAGTGTATAAACACACATGGTGATGGTGGGAACGCTTCAGATTCAGAAACACCCAGAAGAAACAAAACAGCAATGATAAAGCCATCGGTAAGAATAAGTGGTGTTTGGAAGTCCCAGTGGATTTAACCGTTCAAAATGAAAAATTTTTAAAACTCTTTAAAAAAGGGGGAAAAAAAAGTGACACTTGAGAAATCTGATGTCAGAGCAAGCACACCGTGGGTGACACTACGAGCAGGAAAACAGCAGGGACTACAAACCCACCAGCAGACCCCAAAGTTTCCTGGGATCTGAGCTAAACCTCGCTCTAGCTGCAGGCACACGCAGACCTGCACCCCCCGCCAGTGAACCCCGAGTTAGGGGTGAAAAAAAAAAAAACAACCAACAACAAAAAAACCGGACGCTTTCAGCAAATTGTTTTCCTTGCCAGCATACTTCCAAGAGGAATTTTGCTCGACTTGTCTGATTATTTTTTGCGCTGCTGTTGTTGTTGCCAGAGCCAAGCGAGGCGAGTTGTTTCCGGACTCAGCCCTGTGCCCCGAGCGCGGCTCCCCCCGCTCCGCACCGGGACGAAGCCGCTCCCCGGGCACGGCCCCGGCCCCGGCGGGCAGGGCAGCGGCG
>VYZT01025068.1:0-24846 GCA_013400735.1 Pomatostomus ruficeps
TGCAAAGTCAAAGCAACACAAAAAGACATTTCTTCCCTAAAAAACATAGAAATTTGGAAAGAAAGACCAAGTTTTTCAAGCAGACTGGAAATTCAGACACGTAGAATTAAAGATAAACTGATATATTGAATAAAAATATAGTTAAAGCGAAAGCCAAACCAAATACGCTCCTTTGCTATTTGAAGATGCAATCTGAGTATGGTTTTTTATTCTCATACAGCCCCAAAAGCAGAAGTATAACAGTTGTTGTGGTAAATGCTTTATCCTTAAAAAAACCTAATACTTTCAACAAGGTCAAGAATATCTTCAATTCCTTCTATTAAATAGTGGAATAAAAGGAGATACTTTCTTGGTTTTAGTAAGAAATTATCTTGGTTTTAGTAAGAAAGGTGATAAAGATCAGCCAACCGGAATTTACTGATATGTTTCCAGCAGTTAAACAGCAGGACCAAGAAAAAAGAAAAAAGTGATTGTACAGGAAATAAAAGAAATTGATCAGCATTACTAAAAAATACAGAAGAAAAACTATATTCTTCTTTTTTTCAATTTACTATATGCAAATCTGTAATAATTTGATGGGAAGTTAGACCATGTAGTTTGGTACTTTTAAGAAATGCTATTACGAACATATCTTCTAATGATATAACTAAATAAATAGAACTACGAATCCAAATTCAAAGTCTGTAGCATTATTGTTTTAATAAAAGAAATATATTTTAAGTATTTGATAAGTTACAATGTTAAACCACTTATTTTTTACAGAACTAAGAGGAGGTTCTAATAACAGTATTCCCAGGCTTACAAAAACACAGCCAAGACCTACTTTGAGATGAGTGAAATTCTAGTGAGAGATGAATGAATACAAAAAAGGTATAAAAAGAAAAGGCTTGAACCTTTAGGTCCTTTCAAGTACAGCTCAAAAGGAAGTAGTTAGGGAACTGAATTCAAAGGAACATGAGTCAGAATGGATAACTATAAACCTTTTAGAGGAAATAAAATCAAAAGGGCACGGAATCGGTGCAAAGGATCTGAAATCAAAACTGTAAGTGTAACTGAACAAAATTACTCACACCAGCTTCCAGTGGAAGAGAATGAGTTAAGTAAAGACTTCACAAAGAAAGAGGCATCTGTGCAGCCACATTATGATAAAAGAATACCAATTGTTATAGAGGTTGCTGGAGAAAACTCAGTAAACAGCATGAATCAGGTAAAAGGCCGAAAGTTCAATTTTGTATTTATAGTGAAACTTTTTATGCATAGCTGATTTATAAATACCAGACTTTTAAGACACTTCTTTGACACTAATTACCCTTTTACTACAAGCAAAAACAGTCACATGTTCCTGCTGACACTGAACATTCAGAATTCAGAGAGACCAGGGCAAACCACTAATTTCTGCTTAACTTACTGGTCCCTGAAATTTAGCCTTTGGGAAATAACAAGTGTCAAGTACCTACCAAGCCTTTCATTTAAATAAGAAGAACAAGTTCCCCAATAAACTAAAATTACGCATCTTTAGTGTGCTAAATTTTGATCAAAGCAAATCACAACTCCAGGAAGTACTTACAAAACTGCAACAGTCAGTATTTATCTTCTTATCTTATTAAGTCCAAACATTTGAAACTTTTTTTCCTACTGGTGAGTAGTTAAGACACCTCTTGTCTTGCAATGCAAATGAAACTGGATTGTGCCTGTGTGTTCAGTTTTGTATCTGTATAATTATTTGAAGGTTCACATCCAAAGTCTGTGTTTGGCCACCACTTGATTTACTTTTCTGGAAAAATAAATCTATTTGAATAAAATCTGGACTGAGAATAGCAGTAATATAATTCAATTAATAATTGAAAATGGCTATTCTAAATGCTCCCTCTGAGATGAAAAAGGCAATAAATGTAAATGAAACTGCTGAGAAGTCACATTAAATCTGAATAGTTCCTCAAAACATGAATGAAATTGAAATATATATAAGGGGTTTACAGAAAAGAGGTTTTAAAAAAATAATAATTTCTGCAATATATTTTACTTTTTTCCCCTATTACGTATGACCGATGGAGATACACATGACAATAAAAATTATGAAATCCAATCATTTTCTTCTTAAATTGATACAGTCTCCTTGAAACATTACAACTGCTAGATATATGAACAGACTTAAAGCTTATATTGATATTTCACAATAAATCATTTCTAATACCTCCCCTCAAAATTAATCATCTTTTCATGTAAATTATACTCTGGATTTGTACTTTTCTTAAAATTGTGTAAATTATTTTAGGTTCATCATAGTTCATCAGACATAAAAAGTGTCCCTGTCTACATTGAAAAGATAGAACTTTAATGGGATTATTTTCATATTTAATAAATCAACAAGATCGCATTTTCACTTTGTTGTAGTAGATAACCCTAGATTTTGGAACACCCAGGCTTATGCTGTAATGAATAGTTAATGAGTTTCAAAGCAGAATTGTTACTTCCTTGATGAAAAATGAATGAATCAATGAATAAAACTATCAAACAATGGTCAATAACATCATAACCAGGGGAATCACCTGGAATATAAAGGAATGGTACATAAACTTGGATATCCCCAGTACAAAATGAGAGAATGAGAAAATTATTTCTCAAACAGTTTCAAGAACAAACAGCATTAATTTCCCATTTTGAAGCTTTCTGAAAAATATAATGTACAACTGCCTACCTACAAAACCTAGCCAGGAATGTCTATCCAATATCATAGAATCATAGAATAATTAAGGCTGGAAAACACCTCCAAGATTATCAAGTCCAGCCCTTAACTGATCACCACTTTGACAATTAACCATAGGACTAATTGTCATGTCCAGTCATTTCTTGAACACTTCCAGGGACGGTGACTCCATCACTTACCCGGCCAGTCCATTCTAATGTCTGACCACCCTTTCAGTGACCAAATTCTTCCTGATATCCAACCTGAACCTCCCCTGGTGTAACTTGAGAACATTTCCTCTTGTGCTGTCACTAGTCACTGGGGAGAAGAGACTGACCCACCCCTCCCTACAACCTACTTTCAGGAAGTTGTAGAGAGTGATAAAGTCTTCCCTGAGCCTACTTTCCTCCAGGCTAAACAATCCCAGTTCTCTCAGCTGCTCCTCATAGTACTTGCTCTCCAGACCCTGCACGAGCTCTGTTGCCCTTCTCTGGACATGCTTCAGCATCTCAGTGTCTTTTTGAAGTGAAGAGCCCAGAACTGGACACAGGACTTGAGGTGTGGCCTCACCAGTGCTGTGTACAGGGGACCATCACTGCTGTGGTCCTGCTGGCCACACTATTTTTGATACAGGCAAGGATGCAGCTGATTAAAAAAGCTATAAATAAAACAATTTATTATATTAAAAGCATGTCTAGCTTTTGATAAAATTAAAGGGCATTTGCCCTTCAGTGATGACATTCCATAAATAAATAGTTTGATTTTGAAAAGGTAAAAGCTCAGAGGAATTTATCAGGAACTTCTTCATTAAGTCTAGCCATCACATTAGTTGACTAAGTTAGGAACACAGATTACTTATATTTTATCTGTGGCCAAAATGGAGAAATTGTCATCTCTAGAGGTTAGTTACTAATGATAATGGACTGAGACTAGAGCAACAATGCAGACAACCCAAGCACCTTGAAGCTTTTGTCTTCAACACCTGATCAGCAGTTGATGATCTGAATTTTATCTAAAGTGGGAAAGTCTTGTTTGAAAATCTCACTTGAAGCATATCAGAAGTCATCTAAGTTACTTACCCTTAGCATTTTAACCTCTTCATATTTACATTTTAAAGGCAAGTTCTCTGTGCCATATGGAAATGTGCATTTATTTCTGTTCTCTACTTTGCCATTACTGCAACATACTGAAAAATTGTTATGAGTATGTGATATTTACTCCTGCATTCATATATTTTAGTAGCTTGTTTTATTTATGCAAAGGAGGCCACAAAGCAGTAGGACAATTATCCAGATTTTTGAAATAGGTCCACTATAGTATTTTTACTGTATTTGAATTAGTATACCATTGATATATTATAATCAAATATTTAGATAAGCGCAATTGTGCACCCTGTAGAAGTTCATCACATACAAGTACATAATATACATTTTAAAAACCTTCAAATGCTTCCAAATACTTCTAAATTAATGCAAAAATTAAAATCTGTGTGTCCTCACAAGTATTTCCACAATGCTAAAACAGGGATATGTGGATGTAATACATTTTGGTGCCTATTAGACCAAAATTTAACAAAAATATTAGTATCTCAAGTTATTAAAAGTCTTTTTTTTTTTCAGATACGAGAAATAAAATGAAGCTATAATATCAATTCCTTACAAGGTTGTTAAACGGTTTCTGTTTGATATTACCATTAGTGATTATAACCTATTATGAGTTTCTGTTCCTGCTCTTTATTAATGTTCTGGTTTTCTCTCTAGAAGTAAATTATACTGATGAATACAGCACATGTAAACCTGGCATTAGGTAAGTCTTTACTGCAGCTTTAAATGGAAATTCTGCAGCTGTGAGGGGGAGTGTGAATGTGCAACAGTAATTTTGTCACTTAATATTCTCACCTTCAAGTCTGCGTAGCCATGAAGCAAACCTTTTAATTTAGGAACAAAATGGAAGCAGGTGTATTTCAAACCAATTAACTGCAGTGACTGTAGACCACCGACGGTCGTGTTAGCAAACATGTGCCTATTTATATCTGTACTAATCGCAAGAAAGACACCCTTTTCTGCAAGAAAGGTCAAGATACTAAAGCACAGAGTATTACACGAAAGTTGGCTGAAACATACATCTTTTGCCAGAAACTCTGATTTTTCTTTCGGGCAGGAACCACAAGAGAAATGCCACATACCTGGCAGAGGCTGTGGGAAGAGGGTTTATGGCAGTAATTTACCGCTAGATGTACCACTCCATTTTCAAGATGGGACTGAGCTGGTCACAGAGTAATTTATCAGTGCCAGTCTCAATAGTTCCTTCTATGTCACCAAGGAGCAGTATCCAGGACTCAAAGTATGACCACAATTCAGATTACTTGGCAAATCCTGCAACAGCTCAGCTCTGCTGTGAGTCTTGTAGCAAAACCTTCGTCTAGTCTTTGCTCTTTTACTGTTTGTGAGTCAGGAGAGACTTGAAAATCACACTTTCATCACTGCTGCAATACAACTATCATAAATTCACCTTTCACATACCTATCATAAATTCAGACTTTTAAGATTTAAGCGCTTCCCATTGCCTTGCTACATACCAAGGCATGTCTAGCTAACACTAGCAAAGCAGGCTTTACTGCTGCATGAAAATTCAGTGTGGTCAGCTGCTGGAGAAACCTGTTATTCACATCCTCTTAAAGTACATTATGTTCAGGCATTTTCAGAAAAGAAAACTGAATCCTGGCCACCAGGACAGTCATGCCAAGGGAAAAGAATGTCATACAATTTGATAGTCATAATGAAATTAGTTCTTTTGCTTTATCATTTCTAAGTTAAAAATAGAGAAAAAATATATTTCCTTTGTCCAGCTATCAACAAAAGCCCTTACTAGTTTCAGAAACAGGTTGAGACAAAAAAGAAAATCTTTTTTATTTTGCCTTTTCTTCAGAACAACTCTAAGAGATATTTCTATACATTATCCACTTAATAATTTGTCATGATGATTACCTTTCAGTTTACACTGAAGAGAACATGACTGGGAAGACCTCTATTATTTTATTCTTAAATCTTCCAAAGGAATATACTTCTTTTAGATTTAATCTTCTTTGTCTTTTAGTCTTCCTCTGGCCTCCAGACATCTTATCACTATAAGTAATATTTTCTGTTTTTTTCAGCAGGATACTCCCTCTGCTCCTTTTCTTGTTTTGCATTAAAATTCTCCTTAATATCTGTATGATTTTTTTACATTAATTTTTTGCCTAAATGAAATTGTTCTGAGTTACTGTTAGATTTGCTGTCAAGAAGAAAAAAATAAAGGGTGTTTTTATTAGAACTTTAAATTCAGAAATTCTAATTGGTCTTTTCCTTTCATTGTAAATCTAAATATAAACCAGGGAGGAAAGGCCAAGAATGACAGTAACAAGAAAAAGAATTGCAAATATAAAAAGCCTGAAAAGAGTTCTGACAGCTAAAACATGAAACAAACTTGTTGATAGATACTCTGTCTGCACAGTATGCTTTATCTATTGAATTTTCTTTTCTCCACACTGAGAGTGTAAAAACAGATTTAAAAAGTAGTCCATCATTTGGTAATGCCGCTAAGATAAAAATAACAAAAATAATACAATTGGCTTGCGATATACAAAAATAAATACTTTAAAAAAAGCTGTCTCCCTTTGATGTTTAATGAGAAAAGACTTCCAGTGCAACTACCAATCTCACCTCATGCTTCCACCATAAATTGGGACAGGAATATTTCAAGAGAACCTAGCATTTGGTTACTTCCACTATCTTGCTTTTCTGAACTTGGAACCATCTGGGGTTGTAAGACAATATCCAAGTACTTTTAAAATTTTCCATGCTGCTGTATCTAGACCTCTGACTAGCACAACACTCTTTGCAGAGAGTGATATAGATAAAGGACAGGAAAATACACTATTACATTGTAAGTGGTGTAATCCATAGTGCTTGCTGTCATTTCTCTCAAACTTTATGTATCAGATTGGTTTAGAATGATGATACTAGAGGGAAAAGACTCTATCTGAGCTAAATGACATTTTGGCATTTGTAAAGTAATAAGGCTGCCTGGAAGAACTGGAAAGTATTTGTCTGTACATGATTGTGTATGTGTGTCTGGGTATATATGTGCTCGAATCTACTCTCTAGTAGTGTTTTTCTAGCATACTCACAAAACAAGGTTCAAATGTTTTATAAATCTGATAACTTCAATGTAAACCAATATATATGCTTAAGAACAGTTACTATGAAACTGAATTATATGCTTTCTAAGTAGGAAGAGGCAGATAATCATATCCCACTGCATCCGTTACTGATATTAGTGTTGTCAGGAGCAGTACTAGTGTTCTTCATATATTAAACCAGTAAAATTTGTGCTATTCATATTCAGTTCAGTTTAACTATGAATGTAACATATAACATCAGGAAGCATGGACATGTAGGTTTTAAAGTGGGCTACGAGCTACAGTTTAATGAGTTTCTGAAAGGAGAGGTCCCTGGTTGCTTTACCTTGCTAAGCTCATTCATTCTAACCCTTCTTTTAGGAAAGTGTTCTTATTTATGCAGCTTTCTTGTCTTCCCCTCACTGTATCAAATTTTACTCAAAAGTGAATTTGACAATACATCCCAAAAGCAATTAACCTCTAAAACTGAAGTATGAGAAACATACTGTGTAAAAAGGAAGTGCGCAGAGAAGGAAATAAAGGACAAGAGAATGGTTCTTTTTTATGGTCAAACCCAAATTCTTCCCATTTTCTCTTCAGTAAGATGAAGAGGTTGATCTAAAAGGTTATTGTAGAATGTCAGTGTGGTTAACCACAGATGCTCTAGTTTGCCAATATATGATTAAAACCAGCTACATTTGTTGTGTGTACTTCTGTTCATACAGTTCTATTGTCAGTTCAAAATCTTGAGAGCTATTTATTACCCCAGTTTTACTAAGTTCCTCATTTTATGTTTTAGCTTCAATGTTACAACTCACAGGACCAAAATTCAAGCACATATTTAAATCCTCTGTAGGCTTACTGTCAGAGTGTTTAGCTATTGGCCTTGCAAATTCAAACCCTCAGGAAAGGCAATGAACCTCTGAAAAATGAAAAAGTGCTCTAATCAATGAGACAATTAAAATGACAAACCACGGGTGAGAAAAATGAATATTTTAAGTCTACTAAGTCATTACTAATTTTAGAAAACTTTAGTGAATCTAGCATCAATTTAGTTTATTCATTTAGGGCTCATTCTTGCTCCTATACAAATAAAAGGCAAACCTTACACTGATTTCAAGCTCCATATCACTAGTTCCAGTTGATGTGGGCTGGCAGGAATGGAGAAGAAGCACCATCTCTTTTGTATTACAATAATGTTGCTATAAAATAAATTTACTAACAAGAATATATGCTATCAAAGTCTTTTGAAAATGAGTATAGAAAAGAATGCAGATGATACAAAACTGGGAAGAGCTGTTGACTCCCCCAAGGGCAGAGAGGCCCTGCAGAGAAACCTCAAATTAGAGGACTGGGTAATCACCAATTATATGAAGTTCAACAAGGTAAAGTGCTGGATTCTGCACCTGGATGTATGGACAGACTCAAGGATGAGGTACTGGAGAGTAGTACCATGGAAAGAGACCTGGGGGTCCTGGTCAATGGCAAGTTGAACATGAGTCAGCAGTACCCTGGCAGCCAGGAGGGCCAAGTGTCCTGGGGGGCATCAGGCCCAGCATCGCCAGCCGGGCAAGGGAGGGGATTGTCCTGCTCTGCTCTGCACTGGGGCAGCCTTNCCAACAGAGTGACACAAGGATCATGAAGGGCCTTGAGGAGAAGACGTGTGAGAAGCGGCTGAGGTCACTTGTTCTTTTCAGCCTGGAGAAGAGAAGACTGAGAGGAGACCTCATTGCAGCTTCCTCATGAGGAGAAGAGGAGAGGCAGACAATGATCTCTTCTCTTTGGTGACCAGTGACAGAACCTGAGGGAATGTTCTGAAGTTGTGTCAGGGGATGTTTAAGTTGGATATTGGGAGGAGGTTTTTCACCCAGAGGGTGTTTGGGCACTGGAACAGGCTCCCCAGGGAAGCAGTCACAGCACCAAGCCTGACAGAGCTCAAGAAGCATCTCAGGAGTGTGGTGTGACTTATGGGGTTGTCCTGTACAGGTCATGAGTTGGACTTAATGGTCCTGATGGGTCCCTGCCAACTCAACATATTTTGTCATTCTGTGAAAACAAATCTTGACATTTTAATTTCTTGCATCGTCAACTAAATTCCAAGGATTAACTTTATCTAATAATGAAACAAACATACTTTTGATGTAAGTCAGAAAACTTTCATTTAAAATCATACCAAATCACAAAAAAATAATCATGATCAAATCATCATCATAAGTTATTCACTGAAATTCAAACAATTAAATAGAAGAGAAATACAATTTCTTCATGGGTGTTTCACAACTGGAAAGTTACCCATATCTACTGCTTAACAAAATTTTAAAAAAATTATTCCTGTTCTTAGAAACTTGTCTGAGCAGCTGTGTTCAAATTATCTGGACTTAACTAAGCAAGTCACCCCAATTTAGGAAATAAGTTCTAAGAAAGATGTAAGAGGAAGAAAGAAAAGAATCCTTTACAGAAAGAGACTAGCTGAAGCCTGAAGAAACTAAAAGGGATTTACCAAGAAGGATGTTCACTCTTATCAGGGAAGCCCACTTGAAAATCTGCAGGGTTTGATTACAACAGAGGACAAAGTAGGAAAGAAGGGTCATAGAGTCTTCATTTCCAAGCCTGGAATTACGATCCAGCACAAACACAGGATCACATAGCTCCTGAGGGTCAAGGCAAATTCAGCCAGATGACGGTCAACATCAATGTAATTATCAGTTTCTAGATCATCCTTGCTACATTGTGTCTAGTTAGACTTCAAATAAGAGGAAAACTTGTTTGCACCCACATACAATATATTATGTCGATTTACCTCAAGATTCTTGTCTTATGATCAGATATCAGAAAAAAGAAGGCTTCCCCTGGAGAAACGCCTGCTGGAAAAACACTGGTTTGGCTGGTAGATGAGAGAATTTTAAATTGAACTGGTAATACAAAATGAAGTTCCACTGGGTCCAAAGCTTTATCTTAATGACATGTTTTGCAAGAAACAGAAGTATTCATGGAGTAAAGGAATAAAGCTGTTAACCTCTCACTGGCCAACCTGTGACTGGTGAACTGCCGTGTGGAAGGGATAAGAGCTCTGAAGGACTTCCCTGGAATAAACCAGAGCAGAAGTATTAAGGGTGTGTGAAGAAGTGCAGACAGCAGAGATGGTAAATGTCTGTCATATTTCACCCTGTCTCTGAAAGAACATGCTGAAAGGTGAAGTGAAATCCAAGAAAGTAAGTGCTGGTTCTATTGCTGTACAAACACTTGGACGGGTCTTGTTTGGGAATGCATGACCTTCCTTCTACAACAGAGGAATATTCTAAGTCTCTCCTAATGTCCCATCATGCTGTGACTTGCTCAGGATTTACAGACAGACTTCAATGCAGACATCTGCAAAGTGGAAAGGAAAAATTTAGAGAAAAAAATTTGCTGTCATTTTTCCTTTATTTTGTTAAAGAGAAAAAAAGGGATCTTCCTTTTAGCTTGAATAAAACCACTTTTACGCAAAAGTCAAAATGAGTGTTTTGTAATTGATAGATTTCATGAATGGTTAGTAAGAGATCAAAATGGAGACCTAGATGCAAATGTAGATACTGATCTCTAGTTTTTTGATCATGCTACCCACATGTTTTTTCATTCTAAGAAATGTGTTATAACTTTAAAGCATTAAAGAATATAAATGTGTTATAGCTTAAACCATTAAAGAATATAAATAAAGCTACAATGAAGAGGATTGTATCTCATATGTTAGTAAGAACTAAGATTAGAAAGAAAAAAATTTATTGAATTTATATTAGATGGCTTATGACTAGACATAAAAAGGAAATATCTGATCTCTGCTAAGGCTTATTCCTTTCTGTGATCATTAAGTTCAAAATCAATCAAGATCAACCAGTTCATCTTCAATGGATGATATAATTAGGTCTGAAGTAGAAAATTAAGGAAATACTACGTTCTCCACAGCCAAACTATTTCCCTGTTCTTCTATTCTTTCATTAAAAAGTTTTGTGTATTTTGTTGTTGGTTGGTTGGTGAGAGGTGTTTTGTAGGGCTTTGGGGTTTTTTTGTTTGGTTGGGGATGGATTTTTTGTTTGTTTTGTTTGGGTGTTATTTTTGGGTTTGGGGTTTTTTAACTGATATATAACATCCCTTGTTTTTCAACAGGTTGTTTCTCAAGACCTCAAGACTGATATGATATTCTTTTTGAGATTTTTTCCCTCAAGGTACGCAGCACCAACTTCTCTCTTTCTCAGAAATAATTCCTCGGGACAACTGATCAGTCTCATGGATGTAGATGCTATCCAGTTGTTTACTGAACAATGGTACACCAAACAAGACTAAACTCTTTGAAGATGTTACCAGTGGGGAATAGCTGAGAAGATCTGCAGGACCTACTCCTGTTAACACATTTGAGCTTCATATTTGACATTCTAGTATCACATGATGCTCTTGACCTTGTGATCAAAATGCAATCTAACTCTTTTTCTGGGGATACCATTAAGTATTACTTATTATCTTTTTGAGGTTTGAAAATTGACCCCTAGAACTCAATTTGATTTTGTTTTGCTGTTGTGTTTTCCTGTAACTTTGGAGCAGGGGATGTTTTCATTTGAAATCATTTTAAGATTTCACCTTCACATTCTCAGTTCTTCCCCACTGATCAGCAACACTTCTCACATTACTTTTTCAACACTGTGTCATCCTTACAATCTATATATCTTTTGTACAACTTTGATATTTTCTTTTTTTATCCTAATGGATATCTGTCCCTGTAGTTAAAAGTCTTTTGAAGTTAAAAGAAACAAGAGACTCCCAAATATCCCCATATGTTGTCACTAGGCCGTATGCACTAGATGATTCCTTTTCTTTATCAAAATCTAATATGTTTCATTTTTTTGGTTTGGTGGTCAACATTACCACATAGGTTATTTTCCCTTTCTTCAATACCCATGAAGTAGAAATAATAATTTATTATGAGTCTCAGAAGAGCTATACTGCTTTCAGATGCATCCATTCCTGCCTGGATATTGAGGTTTTTTTCTTCATTCTATTTCTGTGAGATCATTTTTACCACGTATAATTTCATGTCTTTCATAGAATATGTGTTGATTTTTACCACTCTTACTTCTGGAATTTACGTTACCTATCCTGAATTTTTAAGCATTTCTATCTATACTTCTTAAACCTCATAACACATACATACTTCCATATTATCTGAACCCTGAGCAAAGCTACATCGTTATACACTTTCAATTCAAATACAAAGGCCTATATATATTGATGATATTTTTCTAAAGCCAAAATGATGGCTTATAATGTTTGTGTCTTGGTGTGCTGAATTTAATGCTGTCAGACACCCCGAAATTTAAACTCATCATTAGTCACAATGAGGATAGGAATTTAAATTCACAATGTAGGCTGAAAGCTGCAGGCCATAATTTTGTGGGTGAAATAATTTTTTTTTCTGGAGTTCCTTCCTGTGTGCGAAATTATTCCTAGCTTATATGAGTCTGCTATGAATAAGCTTTGAAATGTATTGCAGAGCAGACATTATTGGAGTCCATGTTTTCCACTGTTTTGCCTGCATACCTGTTTTATAAAGAGATCTAGGGAAAACAGTGAAATTCAAGATGTTACTGGTGGCGATCTAAATTTTCCTCTGAGTAAGGCTTTGTCTCGAACTGTGACTGCCATGGACTCAAACAGTACCGTCATGTGAGGATTTCTGCTACTTTACACCTAAATTTAGAGTCAAGATCTTCCTTTTGATTCATGTAACTTTGGAAAGTATGATGTATGACATGACAAATGCTTGTATAATCTCACCATGAAGTTTGTGGTTACTAAATACATTAGCTTGTGCTTAAAGTTGAGATAAAAGTTGGTTTACAGTTGGATAAAAATAAAAAAGCCAGTTTGTAGTGGTTTCTAATAGAATTCAAAGAAAACTAAGTGCAGTTCTGACATGTATTACATGTCTCACAGTAAGAGGTACATCAATGTATTCTTAGTGAAAAGTCAGATGCCTACAATATCTCCTGAAAATGCAACAGTATTTCTCCTATTCTGAAAGCTTTACAAATTGAAATCCATATGATTTCATCTTCTAGCACCTAAGGAGAATACTGCTCCAGGACAAAGCAAAACATTTTTGCCCGTAGTGTCATCATTACAGGGTGAGTATTTGGAAACAAATGCTCTTTTTTATTGAACTGAAATCCTATAGTGTTCTGCAGCCCGACCCTTATCTCCAACAGATTTTTTTTTTCCAGGTATAAATAAACCACAAGCAAGTTCTTTAAGGCAAAAAAAAAAGAAAAATAGGAATGTTGGAGCTCTTTTATGATTCACCTTTCCCTCCTGTGAGTAGCTATATTTTAAAAATAGAGATGGATCTGGCTGCTGCAATTTAAATGTGTTTTTTCAAAATTACAAAGCCTGAGAGCATGTGAGTGTCAGACTTAGCTCAGGTTTAAGAGTTAAAATGTTGCTATAAAATCTGAACCCAATTAATACCTGGTTTCTGCATCAAAACCTTTCTAATGTTTAGCATATGTTTTCCAAACCAGCTGTTTTGGTTTGATTTAAGAGTTAGCTCACTAATAGTGGGGCAATTTTCCACTGAGCTTTAACCCTTCCATAGGTCATGTGGATTTGTTTGGTATCACGCAATCCGGATACTTCAAACTAGGACTATTTTAAGTTGCATCTGTGAACTCTACAGAGTCCTTGAACAGGGAATGTGGAATATGACTGAGAATATAATGCAGACATTGGCAGGTTTTCCTAAAAATAATAATTCTTACATTGTCCACAAATATCCAGTAGCTTAATCTTAGTGTCAAACGTTTAACCTGAAAATCAGATTCACTCAGTGAGTTTGAACCAGGCTCTGGATTGATACTGCTATGTACCAGAACAGGGAAAATGGTCTCCACTAGCCTTGAGAAACTGCTGACTGCATTCTGCAAAGCAACAGCTCAGGCAAGAACAGAATCAGCTTAAAAAAAAAACCACCCCTATTTAATGGAATTAAATAGATTCCAGCCCAGAAGGAGAGGAAAAAGATTAAAATCTATCTTCTCTTGTAACTGATACTATCATGAAAGAAGGAAAAAAAAAATGGTCGACTATTTAAGGAGAGTTATTCAAAAATATGGATTATAGAAAGGTTGACTCTCTAGGTAGGAGATGATTTTCTTCTACCACTATGTTAAAAGAGTGTTATTTAACTGTTTGGGATTTTTTTGCCCTTTCTTTTCCTTTCTTCTGCCTGCCTATATGCTGGCTTCTTCTATGTCTCAGTCTATAGAACAGCCTAGATGAGTATTTTTCAGTGAAATGGCTGTAGAGAAATTGAGTATGTTTTCCTGCTCTGACAGAACTGTTTGCACATTTGTCTCCTTTTTGGTTTATTCCCTTTTCAGAAAAATTTATTTTACCAAGACTTATTTCACTTTACATATGTTTCTGAGACCAGTTCTTCTTTTCCTTGACACGTTTTCAAGTGCCAAAAATCAAAATCTTTCTTTTGTCAATAAAATGTTATTATCCTTAATTTAATGTATTCCTCCAACAATCTACACAGTCACCTGCAGCCTGGTGTAAGTGCACACTGCTTGGAATCTGAACTGGCTGGATGCATTCTACCCTTAACTTGAAGATATAAATATATTTAAGCAATGTCTTGGATAAGAAATTTATTTATTTATTCTCACCATTTGTAGCCTGCCTATAAAGCTTTCAGTTCATAGACAGCTCGGAGTCAGATATGTATGTATGTGATTGTAATCAGCTCTGTAGTTGTACCTCCAGAGTAATGCCCTGACAGGTTGTTCTTTTGCCACGTGGTTAGACTACCACAATAATATTATCTTGCAGTCAGAGCTCCCATAAAGGCAAGCCTGGACATTAAGTGCTTTCCTGAGATCTAAATAAGCTTATCAGAAACCTTATTCCTCACTAGAGTAAATATTAATATACTCATTACTCAGGAAACAGAAATCCTATATATGTGATGCATTTTTGTTACTGACAGATGATGATAAAAGAATTCTGGTTCATTCAGTCTTCAGGATACCAAGAATTTGTCATATCTGCTTAAAGAATTAAATTTTAGTACAACATCAAATACAGTAGTTATACTGTGGTCAGATCATTTGGCTCCATAAGCCCCCTTAAAGTGATTAAGTGCTTCCCTTCATCTTAATGTCACTTCACTCTCCAAACTCCATCTGTCCTGAACGACAATCCACCAACCGAACATGGCAAATCCAAGATCTTCTTTCCCATTCATACTGAAATTCCTATTCAGTCTCTCAAGGCACTAGATATAAGCCTACTGTAATAATCACATATATCAAATAATATTTTTTTCGACATTTCAGTACTTGTTATAAATATTTTATTTCTACTTCTCCAACCTAATATGCAATTCACATATATTTCCTCATAATTCTGTCATATTTCCTTTTTATAGCCATAAGCCATATTTCTATTTTATCAGTTCCTTTTAACTACTCTGGAAGACCTTTATAAATTTCAATTACCTACAGACTCCCTGTCCTGCAGCATAATCTTAAAATCAAAACTGAAGTATTGATGCACTAGTCTGCATATTAATTCTGATTATTATTAGAGTATTATCAGAATATAAGTATGATGGAACCCTCTGAAGCTTCCTTGGCACATCAAGGCTCTCATCTTTCATCGAGTGAAGTCAATGACTGATCAAAAGCCATACTGAACCCACTGTAAGAATATACTTCAGTGTAGTGAAAAAGGTACTTTCAGCCCTTCACGTATTTTTTCCTCACACTTTTTTGGTGTCAAAGTAGATTTCACCTATATACATCTTGCTATTAATCTAAGAAATTTACCAAAGTATGTAATCTACTGTCCTTTTCCAACTTCCATTCTCCTACATTATTGTGCTATTTGACAAGGAAGAAGGCTCTTAGGAAGTCATAATGACCTGCAAATTTTTTACTTTCGTTTCTCTTAGTACTGCTAGCAACAACGTGCAAACCTTTGTACAACTGCAATTCCCCCAGCAAGAACTATTTTTATGTTTGAAATGTGGGGAAAAAGTGGTCTTCAACTAATTATATCAGGTCACACAATACAGACATGGAACTTCATGTATCTGAAAAATTTGTGTTTCCAAAAATTATGAAGCAGTTGAACTCCACAGAACTAAAATCATGGTAAAACTACAACTGATGCATTTCTAAGTAACTTCTTATATCTTTTTAGAGGAAAAGTATTACTGTTGATATGTTAATTATCATAAGAAAAAAATTCAGTTCTATCCAGAAAGGACTTCATGTCCTGTGCTAAATTGGACTATATCACCCAGATATGCAGCAATAATAGATGAAAGAATATAATCCAGCAATTAAGAAATCAGTAAGAAACAAAATAAATTAGATTTCCTTAAAGGTAAGTAATATTTTCCAAACAATTTAGGTTGGGTTATTTAGAAAAAATGATACAGCTGATTTGCTACATCTAGAAAACATAATTGGATTTGACTACAGAACAGCAATGGCTTCTGATGGAACACCTATCTCATTTAATTTGCAAATCTATTTTTGCTTTGCCTTTTTTAAGCATGATTAATAAGCCTGTCCTGGGATGATTTTTATGCTCTGGTTTTTTTAGTTTTTTTTTTTTCTTTCTTTCTTTTTCCCTTTCCCCTTCCTGCTGAGATGGCAGTTTTCTTTCGGGTTTTTTTGTTTTTTTTTTTTTCGACTGTTTGGCCTGGTTTTCTTTTCCTATCCGAAAAATCAGACCATCTCCGGGGAGACAGTCGGCAGGACCCTCGCCAGGAGCTGCCGGACCCCCCAGCCCAGGAAGGCTGAGACTTCAGGAGGAGTTGAACTAGAGAAAGGAGAGACTGAAAAATTCCACCATCTTTCTCCACGGTAGAGAAGGTTTACTGTCTAATATTATTCAAGTTTTGGGTTTTTTTGTTTTGTTTTCTTTGTGCCTGTGTGCACCTTCCTTGTTAAATAAACAGTTCTTTTTCACGTCTCTCCAAGAAGATTTTTAATTCTGAACTTTGGCTGGGGGGAGGGGCTGTAATGCTGCCTTTTTAGAGGAGATACCTTTTCGGAGTCTCCTCCCAAAAATTGTCTCAAACCGGGACAACATAAAAAGCTACATGTGGAAGTATAACTTATATAGAAGCTATGTAAACCAGTTGCAAAATGAATTACACTACAGTTTTTATGGATCTTGGAAGAAGGGTCAGAGATAAAATCATGTTTAAATAAAGAATGTTCTAGAAAGCCGCCTCAGAAGACAAAGGAGAAAAAACCCCATTAGCATTGTCAAAAAAAGTAGCTGTAGTTAGACTAAAACTAGGTAAGTTCCTTCATGCTTCTTATACAACTGCTAACTATGAGTTCGGTTTAAGAAAAAAGAGAAAGACAAACTATACTAACAGAGCCATCCAGTGAAGGTTTTTGTACAACTTTCTTTCATAGCATTGTCTCAGAAAAATGTATGCTGACGTAGGGATTCTTACTCTTTCTCAGAAGTGCTCTGGCAGGATAAAGATGGCTCATGATATGTGCTTGTACTCTCATCAACAAAGTTGACCAGTACAGTTCTGCTACGAGAGTATCTTACAGAGATCATACTCCAATTCAAAGAAAAACAAAATAAAAGCAAAGGAATCAAAACTTCGAATTAAGATTTAAGAGAAGTAAAAATCAAACAGATACTCTTGTTTTGTAGCTGCAGAGAGAGAGAAGACTCCGTGATGCTATAGATGCTGTCCATTGGAAGAGGGTGAATATAAGAGATGAAGAAAGGTTTAACCATGTGCAGAAAAGAACCCATGAGCCCACCAGAAAATGAGCTTATTATTACCACTTGTTTCCCCTGTTCTTTTACAACATGTTCACTTCATTAAGCCTTTCTTTTTCCTCCCTCCAAAGCTCTGTGATCTGTGTTAAACTTGGTGGCAGGAGGCATCTCTGTACTAAGGGACAATAGACAACTTCTCTCTCTAACAAAGCAAAATTTGAATCCTTTTTCTTTTTTCATTGAGTAATAAAGTAGAAAAGAGCTAATACAATTAAAAGAAAAAGCAAAAGTAGCAATGGAAGGAAGAATAAGAAGTTTAAACTAAATTTGCCTAATTTTAAAGCGAGAGACTCTTAATATAGAAATATATAACTGCAATATCTCTAAACCAAAAAATACTACTTCTGATTCCATATTTTTCTTAACTGGGAAATAAATTGATAGCTGGATTACTACCCTGTTCCTACTATACCTTTCCCCTTGGAATTGGCTGCTTATGTAAAAATTTACAAATAAGAATGTTATAAAAAAAGATTACTGAGAAGCTGTCAACTTATTCTTTCAAGTTTTTATTAATGAAGAATTTCATAGACTGCCTTATGATAGATTGCTATTAAAATCTGAGCATTAAAAAACATTCTTCTGAATGGAGAAAAATTCATATAAAAAATTCCCACATTATCATGGTAGTTTATAAATACCCATGGGCATACTTTGAAAATTAATTACAAAATAAATCATTTATTGGACCCATTCAGAGTGAAGCATTTCCAAATAGGCAGTATTGATTGCTACAGAAGAAAATAAAATCATTTCATTGTAGTATCACCCTTAAATAAATACATGTGAGATCTTAATCTCCAAAAAGGAACATCCTATTTTTCCTTTTTTATATTCAGCTTTTGTCTTATTTCTTCTTCCATAATTCCTTTCTTATATTCACCCCAAGGCACCATGATAATAAAAAAAAAACAAGCTTGAGAAAAATAAACTAAAGGAAAAAAATTCTGGTTGATGTTTGACATTATGAATTCCTGCCAGGTTTCATCAGTTATATCATGCCACGTGGAGTAATACAGTCTGATTGATGCAGCTCACAGGAACTCATCACCTTTCAGGTGTTTGCTGAAGAATTTAAAGGTATCACACAATCTTTGGATAAAATCAGTTCTTATGGTGCTAAAAGTTGGATTAAAAAATGATGATCATGACGTCTAAAACTTATGATTGCCCTTCTCAGTGATGGGGAATTTAATTCTTAGTGTCATTTGTAAGATATTCCATTTTTTAACATATGATAGATGCTTTGAAGTCTCCTGTGTCAATTGTAGATTTCAGATTAATTTTCTCAGCATTTAGTATCATGACGAAGGTTGAGCCTTAGCAGGATTCAGTATAATTCTTTTTCCACATTATGCATAATGTGGCCCTGCTTTCTTGTGGGTTGCTGAACACCTCACTGCCCATGGAAAGCAGTGAATTAATTCCTTGTTTTGCTTCTGTGTGTTACTTTTGCTTTACCTAAAGAATTGTCTTTATCTCCACCCATGAGTTTTTTACTTTCACCATTCCAGTTCTCTCCCCCAGCCCCCCTGGTGGAGGAGAGAGTGGTTGTGTAAGGCTTAGTTGCTGGCCGTGGTGAAACCATAACTGTAACCTATTTTTTTATTATAGGCTAATATAGCCAAGACAAAGGCAAGGTTTTTCAGCTGAGCTTTGTGAAATAGAGTACATACCCTTAATTCATATGGAAGTTACATTTGATAAATTGTATACAGAAAAAAAAAGGTCACCGTATATAACAATAGTTTTTATCATTTTGAAGGAGCATTACCTAAATAAATGGTACAAACACCACAAAACAATGCTTCATGGTAACATATAAAAGCCAAAACACAGTGGTCAGTGTGATTTGTACCACAGTTGATCCTGTAAAGTTTAAATCCAAATCTACCTTTAGAGGAATTGATATTTAGATTATGCAATATATTTTGGTTGGTCAAACAATCACTGATAATGAGAAGACATTTTCTTCTCCAGTGGATTAACATTTTGTAGAAGATTGATAGTTTCATTACTATGAAAGGTATTAAAAAAATATATGTTTACATCAGTTTAGAAACTTTATTATTAGCATACCTGTTACTTTCAGTCTGTCGGCTCCAATGGCAATCTCATCTTCATCTGCAGAAAACAATACTTTCCCACTGTCACTTGCTCTCACTTCAAATCTCTTACACTGAGCTTCCACAGCATCAGCTCCTGAAATCAAGGAGGTGATTGTTACGTCTAAGATATTTTGTAAGAATTAATCATTTGCGTATGTGAAGTACCCAAAACATATCGAATACATGACACTCTAATAAAATATTTGGCTCTCTGTAAGCCTGCATTATAAAATACCTTTAAAATAATTTACAGAAATAATGATGAAAAACATTTATTTCAGTATTATGTGGAAATCAACACTGGAATTTAGAATGTACTTAAACACTGAGATCTTGAAATGACAATTCAGACAGAGCTTTCTGGGGTTTGTTTAGTTAAAATTGCAGTTTCTTGCCAATGAAAAAATAAAGATAACATGTGACCTTATTCCATTAAGACATACAAATCAACACAGTAGAAAAGGTTATTTTTCATTCAGTTCTACTGCAAACTTAGACAACAAAATAAAAAAAAATGCAACAAAACACCAAAACAAACAAAAAAGATGAACCAAGATATCACAATTTATGTCATATTTTATGAAACAATATTCCCAAATGTCTCAAAGCTCAAAAACCCTAAAACAATTCTGAAATCATACAGATATATGGAAGTGGTCTAACTGCAATAAAGAAAGTTTTCAGATATTGAGACTCTTTTAAATTTACTATGCTTTTAAATTTTCAGGTCTTTTCCTTACTCTTTGGTGTGTTGTCTACTAAATTGTTTCTGAAAATTTTATTTTATTAAGTGAAAACAAACATCACTTCTGAAAATGGTTTTGAAAAGCAATGAACTGCATATGGCAAACCAGATATAAGGCAAGATACACTATTTCAGGGAATAATTATCTGAAATTTTCTCTTTGATCCCCAATTAGACTTGTAATTCATTAGTGGAATCAATCTATATGGGTAAAGACTATGGGGAGGGCATATGGACAAAGAAATCCATGTATGTTATTTCAGTTTAACAATCTGGTTTAAAAGTTTGTAAAAAACTCCTGCCTCCATAATATGGAAGCTTTTAGTTTAGTATGGAAATGCATAGTATCAAAATATGTAATAAGAAATATAAAAGCTGTAATAATGAATTTTTGTCAAGGAATTGCCTTAGCAGACCATAATTTGGAGAATCAGCTATGAAATCAAAACAATTCCTCTTAATATCATATGAACATATGTTGGTGCTGTAAAATATTCTGGCAATTTTTAATTCACAAAGGAAAAAAGAAAATGCAAAGGAATTATCAAAATAGTTGTGATGATGTATTTTGTTGAATTTCTACATATTTATTCTGTAAATGTGTAAAATGGTGTTTTCTCCCTCTGTCTCTCCACAACTGAAGTTTTTTTAAAAAAAATTTTTAATCAGGTTGTTGGCTTTGTTTTGAAAAATTACAAAATCTTTGTTAAAACAGACAGGGACAGATTTCAAATAATCTAATGTTAGCCATGGGATAAATGCTACATCTCACAAATATTCCAGAGTGCTCACTGATAAAAGATATAACAAAGTCTAACAGTCCATCAGGTAATTGTAATCACAATATATATTGATAAATATCTCTCTTACACCATTCATCCATTATTCCTAAATACTTTCCAAAGGTGGGTGTTGTCCTTGATAGTGTCTGCAACACAGACACATCTGAATTATTTGTTTAAAATGCAAACCATTACCTACAAAAACATCACTAGTTATGCATGTGAGCAATACAATTGGGGAGGATGCGCTATCCTTTCACACTGTTGTCACAGTCTGTGGGACATGGATGAAGCTTCTGGCAGCTTCACAGAGAAGCCACCCCTGTAACTGTACCCTCCCCCCAACACCTGACTGTCCCATGCAAATCAAATGCAGAAGGTTGGGGATGCCCTCATCCTGCAACCAGACTTATGGTTCAGGAAATCAAAGGATAATCACAAATACCAAACTGTTTCATCTTTATTTAAGGGCTGAAGATAGCTTAGCCACTTAAAAGTAAGTGGCATTATAAGTACTGTGATGTTGCTAATTTACACTCCTCAAAGTTGTTAGCTCTGGAAGGAAAAGAAATTAACAGAAAATGTGTCAGAAATCAAAAAGACCTGCCACATTCTTGCTCATTGCATATCGGTGCAAGTGACAGCCCATGTTTCAATAACTGCTTTTTAAAACTTGTGGTGTATTTAGGATAATACAGGTTTTCCTGAAAAATGATTTAAATAACAATGATTGATCTGGAACTTTGACTAAGAAATGCATATATTTCAGATGTTCAGCATTTGTGCTGCTTCAGGATCACATTGTATAAAAGTACACATAGAATTCAGCTAGTCCAAACTATCATTACAGGATATAAATAAATTTTAATACTAAAATAAATGGGCTTCTACTTCATGTTGCACTCAGGACTTAACACTGTATTACTTGGTATTACTTACTTATTGTTGAAACGGTAGTGTGTTCAAGGCACTTGAGAGATTACTAAAGAAACATAATACATGTTAAATCTGTCTGTTTGACACAGAACCAGGTGTGAATGTTATAAAACTGGTTTTGAAAAGTTAAACTGCCTACAGAGTAATCAATGTTATCAAAATGGAATTCTGTTTCATTACATTTTCATTTCCCAGTTGAAAAAGGAGCAAGCAGTTGCATTTGCAATGTATTAGTGTATTATCTTCTTAGCTGTAAAGCAAATTGCTGTGTTCCAAAAACACTCTACAAACACACACATCTCATAAAATATCTGAATCTTTAATAGTACTACTAACAAAAACAATGCATCAAGTCTTAGAATATCATGCATGAACAAAGGAAACACTTTGAAATTCTAATCTCAAACTTGTAGAGCAATCACTATTTTCAGCAAATCATATCTGCTTTAATAATGCATACTTCAGTCCAGAGAATCATGTCAGAAAATCTATCTTCTAAATTCTGTTTATAAAGGTAATATCTATGAAACACATGGCTACCAGAAAAGCTGTTTAGCTTTGCTACTTCTTACTGTACTGCTAGTTTGACTTACTCATTAAGTAATATCATAATAACAATATGAAGGATTCATGTTTTAACATTGTGTATTTTAAAGTCAATAATGATTTACAGTACTTTATTATTCAGAAATATTAATTAGAACCACTATTTGGGGTGATAATAAATAGTAACAAGAACTGCTGGCCTTACAAGGTTTAGATATGATTACAAACACTAGCAGGTGTGTCTGATTTCTCAATCACCTTCCATGTCCACCCAACACACAAGAAATTCAGACACAGTAATAGATAAAAAAATCAACAACCTTAACTTAAATATAGGGATTAGAATTCAAACGGAATTACCACAAACTGATCCTTGTAAACGGGAAATATAATAAAGTTCAATATACCTTCTTCTGGTTCTTCAATGAGAAATGGGTTATTTAAACATTTATTAAATGCAGAGTTTATCTGGATGACAAAGCAAGTTACTTTCATTAGAATGTGTTGATGTTTCTGAGATTCGAAATAAAAGAGATAAAGCATTTTTAATAAAGATTCAACACTCATCTGGGTCTAAAATCGATATTTGTGAAGCATACACCTAGATTTTTTTTTTAATATTCATAGGAATGTTATATACTATGGTATTTTGGCCAGCAGAGATCTCAAAAAGTTTTCAGTGAATGCAAGAGCAATAGTGTAAATGAAGAATTCATACCAGCTGATTAGAAGCATTGAGGAATCAAAGACTCACAGAAATCAGAATATATTTTGTGTTCCATTTGCTGAGAAAGGGAAGGGGCCATCTCTATAATATCTAAAAAGCATGAAAGTAGACGGTAAAAAACCCCTTATCTCAGTCTGTCAATAGTTGATGGCCATGCTGTAGAGATGTCAGAAATTACGGCTTCTAGGAGAGGTTTATCTTCAAGGTTTCCTAGTCTGAATGATTATCTACTCAGACAATGGAAGCTGGAGCAAATGCTAGGCCAGAGGAAGCAAAGCCCACATTTGTTACCCTTTTTGAAAATTAACAATAATGACTGTCAAAATAAATTATTAGCATAGGAATAAGCCACACATTATTATAAGAGGAAACTGGGTAGAACCATCTGAATGAGGCAGGACACTTCCTTCATCATAATAGCCATTAAAGAAAGATTAGTGATATTACAGGTTTAGGATTTTTTCAAATGAAATCTGACAGAAAAGTTTTGCCCTCCCAGGCAGATTTTACTTCTAGGAACTTCGCAGAATCATAGAATCATTATAGTTGTGAAAGACCTCTAAGATCATCAAGTCCAACATTAACCCAGCACTTCCAAGCCCACCATTGATATGGTATATCAGTTTCACTGAAAAACACATCTAAAATACTGCCTGTCACTTCTGCAATGGATAGAATACATCCTTCCCGCAGTTTGTCTTCCTGGTGCATCTTGACAGTGGAGCATTAGCTATGAAAATATTATGTGGAAGTTGCATAAAAGGTGCAGCAGACAGCACTCTCCATGCTACTTCTATATGAAGCCACAACAGCTCAAGAACAATTCTTGGCTTTTCCTCCTTCTATCCCTAATGTAATTACTTATAACACCTAACATATGGTATTCTCTATAATTCAGAAATTACATGGCTGAACAGACCTGTGGTCTGATCAGATACAGCTGTTGATAATTTCATCGGCTATGAGCAATACACGAGTGAATGAAAGTAAAATGTGATTCTCTGCTTCTTGAAGGTTGTTTGAGCTTTAACTCAAGACATTTATTTTGCTTCTGTAATGGTTAATGGATGTGCATTGTCCGTAATTTCAGCTATAATACCTGAATATATAGAACTGCTTATATGGGTCCCTTGACAAGAAAGCCAAGCAAGACACAGGAAGGTATGTCAGGCACCAAAATGTATCTGTAGGACTTTTCACTGTATGTTTTCCTCTATTTATAATCCCATCAAGTTTAATTTACTCAAAACATGAGCTGGATTATTGAACTGAGGCTTGTGGTAAGTAAAATGACTTTTCTATT
>VYZT01025069.1:0-13208 GCA_013400735.1 Pomatostomus ruficeps
GGGGCCGGGGTCGGGGCCGGGCAGTGCCACCGGGACCGGCCGACGGCCCCCCCGCAGCTACGGGCACCTGGAGGGCGACGTGCGCTGGCGGCGGCTCTTCTCCGCCACCCGCTTCTTCCTGCGCATCGACGGCGGCGGCGGCGTGGAAGGGACGCGCTGGAGAGAGCGGCCGGGCAGTAAGTGGGGACGGGACGGGGACGGGACCGGGACCAGGGAGAGCCGGGATCTGGGGCCGTACCCCGCCCACGGCGGGCGAGAGCCCCATCCCGGCGGCTGCCGGGGCTGCGGCAGAGGCGGGCGCTGCCGGGGCTGGACCGGGGAGGAGGCTGGACGGAGGCGGCTCAGGTCGGTGACGGGACCTCTCCATGTGCGTCCCGGAGAGAGCCCGCTGGGGGAATCTCAGCCGAAGCGCCTCCTTCTCCGGGGGCGCGACAGCGGCGCGTCCCCGCTGTCCCCTCCGTCCCCGCCGGCTGGGGCAATGCTGTTCCTCGAGCACAACCGGCTCCGGCTGCCCTCGCCCCCGTCGCTGCACCGTGGGAGCCATGAGAGGGGCGCGGACACCGGCGGGGACGCGGCGTTGCTTTCCCAGCGGCTGGGGTGCCCTAGGGGGTCTCTCCGGGGTCCTTTGTTCCATCTCGTCCTGCCACCGCATGATGCCCTCCTGCCCTGCCGTCCCCAGGCACTGGGAGGATCTGATCGTTCCCCCGCAAACACACTGGGGGAATATAGACTGAGGAAGAAGGGGGATGCAGGAAGTTTTGCGGTCATGTTGGTCGCAGAACGGGGCATCCGTCAGATGTGGGACAGCGGAACATCCCCGTCGGAGGGGACCACAGAGCAGCCGCTACCTGCAGAGTGGGTTGGGACTCAACACAGACAGCTGGGTGGGCACAGGGACAGAGTCCCCAGGGACGTGGCAGTCATTGTGTGACTTCAGCAAGAGCCAGGGCTGCAAGTGCAGGGGTATCAGCCGCCCATCGGGGTGCAGGGTCCCAGCCCGTTACAGGGATGGGGGCATCAGGCTGGCAGGACAGTAGCAGGACAAGGAGGGGGATATGGCGGTCCCTGGGAAAGGGAGATGCCCAGGTGCCCTGACAGGGTGTTGGGGTTTGGGGCAGGAGGATTGCAGCACCCCCAGCCCATGTCCTGGTCCAGCAGGGGCTGCCCTGTCTCCTGGCTGAGCACAGGACATCTCCCAGCAGCCACAGGACGTGGGAGCCAAGCCCAGCCCAGGGAACCCTCCTGTGGTGTCGGAGGCTGTCGGGAGTCCCGACCAGGCACGCTGCCAGCACAAAGCACCCCAACACGTTCCCTCGATGGTGTGGCCATGGGGCCTGGCAGGCGGAGCAGCTCCGGGCTGTACATGGGGCTCACTCTGCTTATCTGTGTGCGCCTGGGCTGGGCGCGGGCTCTGCTCCACAGCCCTCGCAGAAGCTGCTGGACCAGCCCCACTGGCAGCTCTAGGGTAGCAAGGCATCTTCCAGGGACTCCCCCACATCAAGCCCTGCATCTGCCCCAGCCTCCTCGAGACCCCTGTGGGGCTGAGTGTGAGACTGGGAGCCCTGGGAGCTGGCTCTGGCCAGGTACTGGCCGGGCACCTGCAAACAAAGGGCGGCAGAGCCGGCCGGGGCGCTGGGAACAGAAGGGGGTTATTTTTAGAAAAGCGCAAGTCCTTATAAATAGCAGCAGCTCCAGACAGTGATCAAGTGGGACGGATTCACAGGCATTCGCTCAGCACTTCCCCTCCACTGCTGCTCGTCAGTGGCTTCCCTGGGCCGAGCCCTGCGGGTCCCGGTGGCTGCCGGGTCCGGTGACAGCAGCGAAGCAGCTGGGCTGAAAATCGCCGAGGAGCCGAATGCTTGGGAGCCCTCACACTGCTCCAGTGCTGTATCCACCCTGTCCGCTCCCGGTCTCCCGCAGGCAGGAGATGCCCACGGAGTGCCAGCAACGCCAGGGGGTTGATGCCTGGTGAAAGCCCCTGCCCAGGGGCTACAGCCCCCCACGCTGTGTGTGCCACCACCAGCAGGATCCTCTGTGTGTCCTCCCACCCTGTCCAGCTGGGGCAGCCGCTGCCATGGTGCCCGTAGGCAGATCCTGCTGTGGCTCCAGCCCTTCCTGCTGCCCTGCCCACATTGCTCTCCCTGGACATTCCTTCTCCCCTTCCCACCGCGCCGTGTGCCTGGCGGGCGGCAGGGCGGGCAGCGGCACTCCGGGATGGCCGGCGTGAGGCAGTGCAGGAATCCAAAGGCTCTGATGATGCTCTGGGTGTTTCCCGTGCCAGAGCCGCTGGTCTGACCGCATGCCTTTCCCATTAGCGGCCGAGCCGGAGCTCGGCGGTCGGGGCACACACACGCCAGCCCAGCTGCGGCTTCACAGCCTGGCTGCAGCCGCCCCCCGGGCTCATCCTCGCGTCCTGCAGTGCTCCTCCATCCGCCAGCCCGCAGTGCTGGGCACGCGGCCGCGTGTCCTCGCTTGTGCCACCAGGCAATCGGGCATCCACGGACGGCACTGTCCTGGCCCATTCCTGCCCCTGCAGCCCTCTGCCCGCGTGCCACCATCCACCGTCACACGGTGTGTGCTGTCGCTGCCACCCCCACGCACACTTTGCCCCTCCAAGAGCCTCGGTGCCCTGCGTGTACCGGGGCCGGGCGCTGCGGGAGGCGGGTCAGGTCCCCGGGGCACTGCGGGCTCGTTGGGGATGGATGCACGGGCAGAGCTGCCAGTGAGGGGAGGTCACATATGAGGTTGTGCTTGGCATCGGTCCTGCACAGCCTGGCTCCTGGGAAGTGGCTGGACCCTGGGGAGCAGAGGAGTAAAGATCAAACCCTCCTTGGATCAGAGGTTCCCCCTCCCACTCCCAGCTTGGGCTGCAGCCCTTGCTCCTCTCACTGCTCTGGCTCTGGCTGCGGATCAGCAACTCCGTCCCTCTGGAGGGACACTGCAGCCACAGACCCAGCATTGGGGCACGGCCCCTCGGGGAGGTCGCCTGTCCCTCCCTGGCTCATGCCACGCTTCCCTGTCCCACAGGCATCGTCGAGATCCGGTCAGTGCGTGTCGGCGTCGTGGCCATCCGGGCAGTGCACACCGGCTTCTACCTGGCCATGAACAAGCGGGGGAGGCTCTACGGGTCGGTAGGTCGGACGCTGCCTCCTGGGAGGGACCGCTCCAGGGTCAGAGGCTCAGGGCAGAGTTGGAACAGGGTCGCGGTTTCCTGTGCCCTGACCTGCTCCCCAGCAGGGGACTGCACCTACCAAGCCCCTCTGCCCCCTGGGGACCAGGGAGGAGCCAGGGTCCTGTCCTGCCCCACTCTGGGGGTCCAACGGGCCCCAGCTGAGCACAGCCACCCCTCACCCCCTTCCCTCTCCTGCCAGAAGGAGTTCAGCCCCAACTGCAAGTTCACGGAGCGCATCGAAGAGAACGGCTACAACACCTACGCATCGCTGCACTGGCGGCACCGCGGCCGCCCCATGTTCCTCTCGCTCAATAGCAAGGGCAGGCCACAGCGAGGGGGCAAGACACGCCGGCAGCACCTCTCCACACACTTCCTCCCCATGCTCGTCAGCTGAACGCCGCAATCAGCTCTGGACGGTCCTGTGGGAAAAAAAAACAAACAAGAAAGGGTTCTTTTATTTATGTACATATCTATTTTTTGCTATTTATTGCTTTATTTTTAACACACGGCGGCAGAGGATGGATGTGAAAGGCAGATGCTCCAGGCTCAGCCGCATGGGGCCATGGTTCTCCCACCGCCTCTCCAGTGCAGAGCTGGCGTGGTGCAGCCGGGGAGCACGGCCAGAGCAGGGGCCAGGATCTGCTAATGGCATCTCTGCAGGGCTGGGATGTACCAGCAGGTTGTCTGCGTCCGAGCACCCGTGGCAATTAAAGCTGTGTTCGTGGTATGGAACAGGAGCAGGTCTCGGAGCTTTGATGGTGAACTTGGCTCGGGATGGAAGGGATTGGCTCCCCTGTGGTTGTGGCTGCAGCCACCAGTGTCATCCCTGCTGCCATTGGCGGGGAGCCCAGCCGGTCCTTTGTCACATCCAGCTTTTCATTGACCCCCACCCACCCTGCAGGAAAACAGCAGTGGTGGTTCAGCAGCACAAAGGAGGGAGCAGGAGGAGCAGGAGTCAGCGTAGATCCTCAGGCAGACACAGCTCTGGGGCTGCCACAGCCAGTGCCAGTCAGTTCCGCAGCCCAGCTGTGCGCCATCATCCCCAACAAAAACGGAGCTGGGACAGTGCACAGTGGTGAGGACCAGCCCCTCACCTGGAGGGCAGCATGGCCAGAAATAGCACCTGCACCTCAGGCCCCTGGCCAGGGCACATCCCTGTGCCACCTCACGCCTGCTGCGGCCAGGCCCAGCAGCCCGGTCACTGTCACGTCAGACAGAGCAATGGCCCCAGCAAAAACCACCAAACTCGTTCCATTTCTGACCCAACCAGCTCCAAACGAGTCCAAGAGGGAACAGCTGCTGTATTAACCATGTGGTGGCTGTGGTGAGCCCCTGCCAGGTGGGCAGCAGCTGCCATGCACCCACCCGGGTCTTTGCTCAGCCCACTTGAAACCCATGTGAGCACTGCTCACACATGAGAAATCATCCCCAAGTGCCCGGGGGAGCCAGGAACCCCCTGTCACAGCTGAAACACAGTGGGGGAAGGAAGGGTTTTCCAGGTCTCTTGTTTTGGTGACTAAACAGCAAAGCCTTCCCTCAGTGTTGGGTCAGCCGATGGACACAGGCAGGTTCAGCCAGGACCTTCTTGCAGCCACCCACCTCACCAGCCCCGGCTTCTGGCTCAAACCCTGGCAGAGGATGAGCCATTAACCCCGACACACCAGTCCCGAGATAAACCCTCCTGTGAGATGAAAGGCGCCGCCACACTGCCCAGCCAAGCCAAGGAGGAAAAACAGTCCAGGCAAGTCGCTCCCTGCCAGCCCCTGGCCCCGGCACAGCTGGTGACACTTTCTCCAACCAACCAACTTCTTGTGCTCTGAAATGGCTCAAGAAAGGCCAAACCATCCTTCCCCCTCCTACAGGAGGCTCAGCTCTTCTCAAGAAGTGCCAGGTCCTGGGGTGATGCTGCTTTAGATGAGACACCCAAACTCTGCTGGAGCCAGCGCCTTCCCCAGCACCCCCAGGGCCCCAAATGTCAAGGGAGAGGCAGGGAACCCCCCAACTGCTGAACCCTCCACCCACTTCCCCGACAGCTCCCACGGGGGCAGGTTCTCCCTTGTCTGCTTTGGCCTCTGCCCCAGCGCAGTCCCAACATGCGGCACCATCACAGACCCCCGGCCCCTTAGGAGATCTCCTGACCACCCCACGTCCCTGGGAGGGGAAGGGGCTCCCGGTGGTGGATGGTGAGAGCTCCTCCTCTCGTGCCTTGGGGCCCGGGAAGCAGGGACATGGCAGGGAGTCACTGCCCTCTCAGGTGACATTCTTGTCATTCTCTGAGCTCTAGCTCTGTCACAGAAACTGAGTCACAAACATACCTGGATATTTGTCTCTCTCTCCTTGTTTTAATCAGCTCTATTTTAAGTAGCTTTGCAATACATTTTTTTTTCTCCAAAATGTTGTTTTCCTGGTAATTACTTGATCACAATGAGATTTGCTGGTCCTCGTTCTGCTGCACACCCAGTCCCGTGTCGGCCCAGCAGAACAGCCTGCCCCGGCTGCGAGGGGTCAGGACTGCAAGGGGAAGAAGGTGTAAAAAATAGAAAAGACCAGGCGAGGATGCTTCCAGCTGCGATCCTTGGCCACCTGTGCAGTGATCCACAGGCTGGCAGTGGCTCCCACCGGAGCTCCGGGCACGCAGGAGGGCTCAGAGAGGCCCAGCCTGCCCGGGGAAGGCAGGACAGCTTGGTGGCCTCAGAGCTTCCCCTGTAGCTTTCCTCAAATCATGCATAACGGCTCGCAGAGCTGAAATGTCCATTTATTGACAACAGTAATAATTTAAGATTATAAAAACCCCTTTCAGTGTTGAGTATCAGCGGGCGAGGTTATAAAGAGAAATAAATGGGACTCGAGATGGGACAGGGAATGATCCTGGGGTCTACTTGAGAGTTCCTGTTTCAGTGACAGCTATTGGTCCTCCCCAGACGGCGATCCTGGGGGGGAGGCAGCATCCTTATGCTTCCATTTTAGACTTCAATCTCCAAAGCAGAAAAGATAGTATCCAAGGGGAGGAGGAGTAAAAGAAATAAAAGAAAGGGATCTCAAATTAAAACCCATACAAACAACCTTTCCATTCGGGATTCAACCACTCGCTCAGCACCTCGGGGTTCTCAGCCGGGGAGCGCAGCAGCCTCGCACTGCAATGGGTAAAGTCCACGCAAAGAGGATGTTTTTATTGACAGACAGAGCTCTTTCCCCACTTTTTCGTCACAGAACTTGAGGCTTCTCATCTCTGAAGGACCCAGAGTCTCCGTGTCTTCAGAAATCAAAAGGAAATTCTGGGGGCACTGCTCCTGCCTTGTCCCCTTCCCCTTGCTCTGCTCTGGAAGCCCCTTTGGCTGCTCGCGGTGGCCAGGGAGGGAGGGGGAACAGTGGAAGGGCCCCGGGGACAGAGGGTGCGTTAAGATTCATGAGTTGTTCGATGAGTTTTCATTACTTGGTGAGCTGGAGGAAGAGGAGGAGGAGGAGGATGACGAGAAGTTCATCCCTGTGAGTCCTGGGGGGTTTGTGGCAGTGTTTTGTCCGCTTAAACTTTTCCGGCAGACGGGACACGTGTCATGCTTTGGGGAGCAGACAAAAAAAACAGAACAAGAAATACGGGAAATGGGATTAGAAACACAATACGGGAGCAGCACTCGAGGAATGGGCTGGGATGACACTCCATCCTCTGACTAAAGGCTGCTCGTGCTCAGGCCTCGTCATGGAAGTAGGAAAATATTTACAGAGGGGAGCAGGAACAGAAAAAGCCCCCAGTGCTGCACGCCCCCAGCACCACCCCGCACTCACCTGCTCCAGCCACGGGACGATGCAGCCGTCGTGGAACAGGTGATTGCACGGTAACTGCCGCACGTTCTCCCCGACTGTGTAGTCTTCCTTACACACAGGGCACTCCAACCCGGAATCTGCATCGCACAGGGAGAGCCAAGCCCAGCTGAGCAAAGGAGAGGAGGATGCACAAAGCCCCCGACTCAGGACCCATCATCCCCCTCCCCTTCCTCGCCACTGCTCCATCCCTGTCAGGAGGAATGCTTGGTGCTCTGCAGTCCCCACACCATCACCCCACCCCCCTGCCTGGGTATGCCTCATCCTTCCCTTCCCTTCTGCTTTTCCATCTCTATCCACGCTGAACTTCTCATAACCTCCCCGGGGCAAATCCATCCAGCCCACACTGCTCTTTTTTCGTGTGCGAGTGTAACACAGCCCCTTCAGCTCTCTGCCCACTTTGAAATGTTTTATGCCTCAAAGGTACAAGCAGACAAAATTCAAATCCCAGGAAAACATTACACAGAGCTTCCAGGGAGCACTCTGTGCATGACTCCCTGGAGCAGACACGTACCTACGTGCTCCTGTGTGATCTGTATGGTGGGGAGGGCCTGGATCTTCTCTTTGTCCGCTGGCGGCGGTCCAGTGTTTTCAAACTGATTCAGTAACTGGAAAAACAACCAGCCAGGCAGGCAGAAGAGAGAGGTGAGCTCAGCAGCACACAGAATCCACTCATTTCCTGAGCCAGGGCACTCGGACCCTGCACTGCAGACCCTTTCCCATTCCTGCCCCTGCAGCCCCTTGGTTCCTGCACCACCACAGGCGCTGCCCCTCCTGCAGCACCACACAGGAGGATGGAGACTGCGGTGAATCCCAGCTTTACCTGTGTGATAATCGCATCCAGGCCGTTGGCACCCCAGGCGTAGTCCATCGGATTTGAGTGCAGGACTCCCCTGAAGAGCAAGGACAGCAAGTGAGTTCATCCTGGAGCACCAACGAGACACTGTCAGAGAGAGCAGCACATCCTCCAACTCACCAAGGGCCCAGGCCTAGGTTTGGAATTGTGGTCGGTGCAATAATTCCATTGACCAATTGCTGGATAATTCTGAAAGACAAGAAAACCAGGATTGTGTAAGAATTAAAGTTTGCTGGCTCCCAGCCCGGCACCCCAGCGTGGAGGGAGAGGCTGGGTAAGCTGAATACTGTCACATTGTTGGGGGAAATTAAAAATACCCTACAGCAATTGCAACTGCAGCTTATGGAGTGATCAGCCACTGATAAAGTTTCAGTATTTGATTCGTAAGGGGACAATTCCTGACATGACGGCGAGTGGCTCCCAGAATGAACTTACATAAATACTGCCTGGTGTTTTCTTCTGTTTCTCCTCACAAGTACAACATTTTGTCAACACCTGGCAATGACCAGGCAATGTTTTCCCACTACAGGACAAACTCCCAGCCACAGTCCATGTCACTGCTCAGCTGAAACAGCCCCAACAGACCCCAAGCAGGAGCGGCCAACAGGCTCAGGTGGGACACAGATGGCACCCGCAGCAGTGCTGGAGAGCTTTGGGATGCTGCTCCTCAAAGCCAGGAGAAAAGGTGAGGAACAACGGGGTTCCCTCCCCAGGCCCCAGAGTGGTTCTCACCCTTCCAGCGTGGGGACACCCTCGTGCCTGCCCGAGGCTCGGCGCGTGGCCAGGCGGGCGCGGGGCTGCCTGGCACCGTAGCGGTGCCGGGACTGGTGCTCGCGCTCCCGCCGGTTCTCCGAGTCCCGGTTGTCTTCCGGCTGCGCGTTGGACCCGAAGGGAAACTCAAAGCTGTCGTCAAAGAACTCGAAAGCAACCTGGCCATAGCCCTGGGGCAAGGTGAACAAGTGCTGATCCACATTCTGGGAGGGAGGGAATGCAGAAAACAGACTGTAACAAGAGGAGGAACAGCCCTCGGCTCCCACGGTGTCCCAGCAACCGCCCACAGCGACCCCCAGGCCTGGGGTGACACTGGGACCAGCACCCTCGGCAGCAGCTCAGTGAGGAACAGACACTGGAACTGCACAGGAAGGCAGAAATAATCGCAGTTCCCTGGTTTCTCTTTGGTGTGTCACTGCTGCTTCCGAGCTGAGGCTACTGCATAGCAACACACCCAAATCCTGCTCTCCAAATCCTGCTGAGCCCCCTCACGACGGGAATCAGCTACGAGTGATGGTCCTACGTAACACACGCAGCAAAAATATGGTATGCGGAGATTTCAGGAGCAGCATGTGGAGGATATTAATTCCTCCCTTCCAAATTCTGTCATGATCTGGGGAACGTTCAAACAATGCACTGTTGGAAAAATATGCAATCCAACAGCAAAGCAGAAGGTGTTGGAAGGGAGAAAGGACTTGCTCACCTCAAAAGGATGCCTGCTCTGATCAGCGGCTGACGTAGAGGAGCTGGTCTCATTGTCAGCATTCCTGTGGGGAATGGAGAGCGCTGGTAATCTTCTCATAGCAGCTTCCAAGGCTTTTCTCCCCCTCTCCCTTCCTACCCCAGGGCATGGGCAGCTCGACAGAACCCAGTCCTCCCTCAGCTGCTGATTTTCTGATTGCCCGCATCAATCTTTCCTCCCTGAACCCTTAATTTTCCCACATCCTCACCCACTTCTCCCTACCCTATTAGATCTCATGAGGCTGCAGAGAAGTGCCTGAACCACGATGTCAAGGAAGGATTTCCCCCACAATCCATCTCAAACACACTGGCTAATCCTCCGGAGCACCAGGAAGACTTAAGGCACAAACGCTGATCGCCATGACCCCAAGGCACGTAAGTCTAATCTTGAATCAAAGAAACTTCTCTACTGCAGAGGCACGTGACCCAACGGCTCAGGGTATTGGGAAAACTCTGAATGTTGTCAGACTTCTCCTTTCAGAGCTGCAGGAACATTTCCTGCTCAGAACCCAGCTTTGCATTCACGGTACCGAAACCGCTGAGAAACAGCGACTACACGACTCTCCCAAGGTCACAGGGAATCACCAAACAGTCAGGATCAGCCAGGATGGATTTTCAGGCTCTGGTGTTGATGTGGTCAAACCAAACATCACCTGGTCAGCGCAGAAGCCCCAGGCCATGCAGACCACCACAATCAGCAGGCAGCAACACCCACTGCCCCAGCCTGTCCTGGAGCTGGTCACAGCTGGGGCCCCACAAACACGACTGAAGCATTTTAAGACATTCCTCCTGATTCTGCCGCCAGCGGCAGCAGCGCAGCACAGAAACGCAGACCTCACTGCTCCAGGGCAGAGTCCAAAGTCTCAGCCACAACATTTTGCTGTTCATCCCCAGCACGGGCACTACTCACACTGAGGCATCCGTGCGCTCCCCGTTCCCAGATCCCTCTCGCCTCTGGGGTTATCTCTGTCCTGATGACTCAGATCAGGTCAGAGCTACCACACACCACGGGGAAAGCCTCCCTACCACTTCTTTATGTTTGTTTTAAGTCAAGCCATTCCTGCTCCGCCCCTCAGAAGAGACGTCGGACACTCAGGATTCCCATGGCAGATTGGCCTGTGGATGCTAACTCTACCAACAAAGCACTGTATTCCAAAAGCGAGGAAAGATGAGCCAAAGCTTGGGCAGAAGCAATAGAAACGGTGCATTTTATACCAAACATTGCCCTTGAACTAGGAAGAGAGCAAAGCAACCCAGGCTCACTTGAGCACCAGCCCCAGGGGCAGCACATTACCTCGGCTCCTCAGGAAGCTCCTCAATAAAACCAGACTCACACCGTGGGCAGATGTAGTCCTGCAGGAGAAGACACACCGGGTGAGAGAAGGAAGTGGTACCTCAGAGCTGCAGGGTGTGACGGGGTGGGAGGATCCTGCAGTCATCTCCAGCACATGCCATGGTTCCAGAGACAGGGAGACCCCAAATCCCAACATTTGCCTTCCTGAGCCAGTGAGGCCAGAGCTCAGTCTGAGCCTGTGGGAGCTCCGCTTAAGAAAGATGAGGGTGATGCTGATTAATCCCCAGTACAGACACAGCATTAGGCACCAGCTGATGCAGTTCCAGTGAAGTGAAAGTGAAACCCCCAACGCTCCCTGCCTAGCAGCCCTCAAACTTTGGCACAGCCACGTGTTCTGGGGAGCAGGAAACAATGCGGGAATGGCAGCAGGGACTCAGCAAGGTCGTGGTGCTCAAGGAGGCTGAATGGTCCCTGTCACTAATACAGCCTGGGGTTCACAGCACACAGGGACACGCAGGGTCACTCTGCAGCCAGGACCTCACACTCCCACACCCAGAGCTCACCAGAGGGACCTGCCGCCACCCCAGTTCCCTGGGCACTGACTACAGAGCATGTCGGGATAGACAGGCTGAGTGTGCAGCGCCTGTGACAGCCACTTCCTCATGATTCCTGGGGTTAGTGAAGAATTTATCCTTTACAACCATCCTGTCCTGGGCAGAGCAGCCCAGAACACTGGAGACCCTGAAAGGGAACTGCTTTGCTTTCTGGTGCTCGAGAAGCAGCAGCACCACGGAGCCAACCCCTGCCCCATGGCGGGCACACACCACCCCAAAGCCCTGTGCTGGCACAGCCAGGCTCAGCACAGAAGGCATTTAAGAGCTTCTAAAAATAATGCCACTTCCTTTTGCTGCTGCCGCCGTGTTGTGTTGGAACTGGCACAGCCCCCAGCCAGACTGAGGGATTCCCCCAAGGAGCTGAGGCCGCTGATAAGGCCCTTGGGGTCGCTCCTCTGGCCCTGGCAGCCGACCCCGATAAGGCCCCAGGGACAGAGCACAGCCTGGAGCCGCTGCATGTGCCCTGTCTGCCCAGGGAGATACGGGAGCTCCGAGGCCCAGAAGAGACTGGGAGAGGTGGCTGTTCTGTCTCCCACACAGGACTTCCCGTCTGCCGCTGTGAAACAACCGTCTCTGCATCGCTGACACCAGGTTTGAGCTCAGGGTCCCAAGCTCAGGGACCCCTGTGTGAGCACAGGGAACTGCAGCCCATGAAACCCCCTGCCCATGAAACCCCCTTTGCTTTGCTCCCCACCAGCACAGACTGCTGGAGACACACACGGCACGGGGGTGAATGACCGTGGCCTGAGCACCCTGCTCCTCCCAGCTGCCCGCTCCAGGGAGCTGCTGTGTGTTGTGTGTGTCTGTGTGCTCCCAGCCAGCTCCCAGCACAGGGATCAGCACATTCCTCTGCAGCTGGAACAGCACAAATGTCAAAGTTTGTTGTTTCTCGGGCTGTTTGAGTCCCTCCTTTGGCAGCTCTGGTCACTGCATCTGCAGACGGTGAGTGAAACCCGAGTGGAACTTGAATGAACCTGGATCCCTAAAATAACCTCATGAACTCACAATTACCCAGCCCTGAGCCCCCAGACACAGGACCCGCTCCCTGCCTGGCCCAGCACGCCCAGCTGGCACAGCCAGGTGTGCCCAGCCAAGTGCACACAACCAGATGTGAGCGCGGCCCAGCACGGGGTGTTTGAACAGGAATAAACAACGCACATTCTGGGTAACCTCCTGGCTCCTGCCCACAGCCCCCATGTGCCCAGCAGGACCACGCTCAGGGGTTTGTTCTCACTCTTAAAAAACACGCTGGGAGCCCCCAGCACGGCCCACCCTGGACCAAACAAGAGGGCAAAAGGACAAATCACGCGTCACAAAGCAACCAACCCCGGCAGGGACAGCTCTGCTCGCCCTCGGAGGCTTTTCAAGTTGAGTGCCAGCAACCAGCAACGACTTTTGGGACCAGATGCTGTGAAAAGTGTCAGGACAAAGAGACCGGCAGGACTCTCAAAACCATGTTTAACATCTCAGGATGCCGAGCAGGGCAGCAAGTGATCCACCAGTTCCTCCCCAACAGCCCACACTTTTTCCAACCACAGTAGGACAAGCTCTACTCACGCTGGATTTCGGTGTGTGATTACAGCACCTGCCCAGGTGCCTACACAGCACTTCTGCCTACGTGTTACCCATGCACCTCCCTGTGCCCCAGCCGCCACCACCGCGGGGCTTTTCTGGTGTTCATTAAACTCTCCTGAGAGACGACCGAGAAACTCCCGCATCACCCGCGGCTTCACCTGGCTCGGGATGGGGTCAGGCTGCCCGGGCTGGGGGTGTCAGAGCTGCACCCTGAGGCTGCTGCTGGGCGGACTACCGCCCCAGACCGGCTCCGCGGCGGGGCCCAGCCGTTCCCCGCGGGGCGGCCGGAGCGCTCGAACCGCCGCGGCCCTCCCCGGCCCGGGCCGAACAGGAGCGAGGGCCCCTCTCGCCGCGCCGCCCCCGCCC